>CATNEM010000297.1:232500-352500 GCA_950096795.1 Macrostomum cliftonense | reverse complement strand
CCCTCAATTTATCTGAACTCTATATCTATCAAACTCAGTGGGCATGATCTTTTTTAGTGCTAACTAATTTCGTTAAGCTTGTAAATTTTATATTCTTTAAAGCCTACTCACACACACTTACTTAACGAGTAGTATAATTAGCAAGCTAAAATAAAACTCCGCCTTGCACACACTGAACAGGTCGCACAGCTGGCTAAAACTAAAGAAAGACTACGTGGACGGAGTTGGCGACACGCTCGACCTGGTGGTTGTTGGCGGTTACCATGGCACCGGCAAACGAGCCGGCAAACTCGGCGGCTTCCTGCTAGCCTGCTACCATCCTGACGATGAGGAATATCAGACCGTGTGCAAAATCGGCACCGGCTTCTCCGACGAAGACTTGGACGCGTTCACTCGCGACTTGGCCGAGTACAAAATCCCAGCGCCGAAACGCTACGTCCGCTGCGGCAGCGGCGGCACCTCCAGCGCAGACGTCTGGTTCGATCCGGCCGTCGTGTGGGAGGTCAAAGCCGCCGATTTAAGTCTCAGCCCGCTGTACGTGGCCGGCATCGGTCTGGCCGACCCTCGCCGCGGCATCAGCCTTCGCTTCCCCAGATTTATTCGCCGTCGGGAGGACAAACGGCCCGAGGAGGCCACCACGGCGGCTCAGCTGGCCGAGATGTACCGCAGCCAGGAGGTTGTCAAATCGGCAGCGACCGCCGCTGGCGGTGGACAGAATGAGGACGAAGATTATTATTGACTTTGTTTGGGAGGTTCTGCTTGTCACCTGAATCCTGAATACTTCTCATCCTGTCTAAAGTCTACTTCTCATCCTGTCTAAGCTCCACTTCTCACCCTGTTTAAAGTCTACTTCTCATCCTGTCTAAAGTCTACTTCTCACCCTGTCTAAAGTCTACTTCTCATCCTGTCTAAGCTTCACTTCTCACCCTGTCTAAAGTCTACTTCTCACCTGTCTAAAGTCTACTTCTCACCCTGTCTAAAGTCTACTTCTCATCCTGTCTAAGCTCCACTTCTCACCCTGTCTAAAGTCTACTTCTCATCCTGTCTAAGCTCCACTTCTCACCCTGTTTAAAGTCTACTTCTCATCCTGTCTGAAGTCTACTTCTCACCCTGTCTAAAGTCTACTTCTCATCCTGTCTAAGCTCCACTTCTCACCCTGTCTAAAGTCTACTTCTCATCCTGTCTAAGCTCCACTTCTCACCCTGTTTAAAGTCTACTTCTCATCCTGTCTAAGCTCCACTTCTCACCCTGTCTAAAGTCTAGTTCTCACCTTGTCTAAAGTCTACTTCTCACCCTGTCTCAAGTCCAATTCTCATCCTGTCTAAAATCTACTTCTCATCCTGTCTAAAGTCTACTTTTCATTGTATTTCTGCATAGTTTTTGTTGAAAATTTAATACATTTTCTCCTATTCTTATTGATATTAAAGCGTGCCAATCTATTTTTTGTTTCTTATATTACATTTTTTGTTCTGTGCAATTGTCGGCCCATTAACGTTAAAAAAATCTTGGCGTACTTAAAGTCAGAGTATTGGCCGCTTTCCAATGTAAATTAATCCGTTGGCATTTCTATTATTCCGTATATTATTTTTATTATCAAGCGTACTAATAAAATAGTTTATTTTTAAGTATCAAAAAATATTTGTTATATACAGTATGCATTGTGAATTAGCATTTGTCATTTGTTAAATTTCATACAGTATAATGCTTAATAATTTTTACCGACTTTATTAAAAATTAATTCAATTATAGTTTATAACAAGGATACTTTGTGCTCTATTAAGCAGTTGATCGATTTATTTATTATCTAAAATTAAATTAAGAAAAAACACTTCACTTATTTACTACTACAAGTAGTAGTATGAACCAATTAAACAAAAAATCTGATCATGTTAGTTTGTTCTTTTTTTAATATAAGCAGATATATTTATAAGTGTGCCATGCCGTTAAAAAAGAAAAGATTTGACATCTATGTCAGTTGAAATATTACAGAAAACCAAGATAAACAGCTTATTTCACAGCCGTTCATTGTAATTGGATTTTTTATGGTGCAACCTGAAAGAAATGCGCCCTAACCGTATAGCAAGATAAATAAATATAATTTAAGATAACGAAATATATCTACAGATAGATTGGTTATGCACGCAGAGACAAACAACCCAGGGAATGACTGAATGAAACAAAAATAAGTAGTATATCAGGTTTCTATAAGCTATATTTAAAATATTATTTATAGAAAATAAAGAATAATAGAGAATAATTCGCATTGATGTCCATGCGCCCGCTTAGCATTTTATAACATACAAGATTGGCCGCAATAACATTTTGGATAGGGTGTTGAGCTTTTCATTGAAAACAAATTCAACACAAAAAATAGTTTACTGCGTTTTAACAAAGTAGACGTAGTAAACGAAAAAAGTTTGAAGATTGAAGGTTTCTTAATATGCGTTGTTATAAATTAAACAACTTTTTGTTTAATTTATTTAAACAAAATATTTCTTGAATCGCTTGACTTCAATTGAGGCAGCTGGGTTGATTTCCGTTTCTGAAAAATAATAATAGAGCGATTAAATGAATTTCATATTTTAAATAGGCATAAATAAATAAAGACATGCTCACATACATATCGGGATTCAGATAGAGGGAAAAAAATTTGTGACACAGACAAAAGAAGATCCAAATAGGAATTATATAATACAAAACCAAAAAGTGATTATTATTATTATTATTATTATTATTATTATTTATCGCACGCTATAATTGATGTAGGCCATAATAAATTTCAAATCTACGCTCAATTAACGAATAATAGTATAGAAGTATAGCCTGTATTAAGTAGTATTATTACGATTAACTTTGTTATAATGTGTCTATAAAGTAGTTTTATTGTCAAAATAATATTACTATATTGTAACCGTTTTAACAAACTATAATAAATTGGTGTATATACGAGCTCTCTTAGTGGTCAGAGGGGAATAAGGTTTCAGCCCTTTACAATAAAAGAGCTTTACAAGCAAAACCTATCTAGTGATTTGGCAAGTAAAGGCATTAGTTATTTGAGCAGAGGCTCGAGAAGTAAGAGTGTTGAGAGCATTTGCAAATTGGTTCTCAGATCTATACTCAGATTGATACTCAGATCCCGCACATTAGGTGCGTAAAGTAGGAGTGACAGTAGTGTGAAAGGCTGTGACCCTCTGATCCATGGTACGCCTTTAGGGCTGGGAATCAGTGCTTGCCGCTCGGCACTGTGTGAAACGCTACCATATACATGCTAGTAGTATAGCTGATATAAAGTAATATTATAGGAGAAGAATTTTAGAGAAGAACGCTACGTTGACATCAGCAGTCAGGAGGAACCCTACCAAATAATTTCATACTCATATTAAGTATTTAACAACAAAATTACATTGAAAATAACGAAACCAAAAACTACATTAATATTTGATAGTATTAGGGAAAAATAAAACCAAAATTCATAAGCTAAATAAATTTTGTCGCAAATGGAGATTAAAAAAACGATAAACGATGCAACACTTTGGGTGGAATTGACAAGGGCTCAATTTATATTATAGGGCTCAATTTATTAGGGATTTCTTTACAATGTATATTACGAGTTTCTCTGTTACTTTTGAATTTTCTTGCGTCATAAAGTAAAAAACTTTATCCTCATATGTGAGAAATTAAAAATTAGGGATAATAGCGAAAATTTCGTGTAAAAATCTCTCCCTAGGCTCTGCATATAAGTTCCATTTGCATTTATTTAAACAGAAAATATGGTTTCATTTTCAACTCCTATTTGACACTTTTGGGCATGTTCTGTTTTCATAGGGAATCTTTGTTCTAGCAGTTCGAAGCGTTTCACAGGCTAGTTTATGATTCCCTAAGTCGAAACTGGGACAGGGTGCGCCGAAAAGTAAACTCCTATGGAGAAATCTAGAGAAGCTCAGACTCTTACCAAAGCTGGATGAGATCTTGCTGTTGCTGCTGCTGCTGCTGCCGCAAAGTCGGCCTCGGCCTAGGCTGTACATCATCCGACGACGCAGCCGAGGCCGCTGCTGCCGCTGCAGGATCCAGACCTTTGCGTACTTCGTTAATCGCCGCCGCAGACGGAGACGACGTAGCCGTAGCTGGCCTATCCAGAGCGCGCGCCAATCTTATAATTAGCGCCTCCCTGTGTCGCCAATTTGGACCCTTCAGTACACGGCGAGCCCAGGCAAACACTCTGGATAGAAGGTCGCTAGCTAGTTGGCTTTGCCGAGCTCCTGGCACGGGCAGCAGCACCCGATCAGGCAGCAGGTGCAGCAGGAGTAGCAGCGCGTGCAGCACAGCTCCGGGCTGCAGTCCGGCTGGCAATTCAACGCCGCGACTGAGCGCGTCGGCGATGCCGGCCAACTGGGAGTCCGATGGCATCGAGGCGTCTTCGTCAGACGGATCGGTGGACAGAAGGAGCGGCGAGTCGGGATCGCCGGTGGCTTCGAGGAGGCGAGTCACCTCAACCGGAACTGGGTGCACGATGGGGCCCATTGCTGAGGGAGATTTTTTTAAAAAGAAATTTCGGATTTGGAATTTGGCTTGTTTTAAGCTGTGACAATAGCGACTGCGGGGGATTGGACATATGCCTCGTCATCTAATATTACGGTCAATGCAAAATTGCATGTCTCTCCACGTCGCTAATCTGTCTGTTGATTTCGATAGATGTCGCTGCCCTTTCTGTTAATGTCGATCGAAGTCGCTATCCAATCTTTTAATGTCGATCGACGTCGCTACCTAATCTTTAAATGTCGATAAACGTCGCTAAACTATTTTTTATGTCGATAGACGTTGCTACCACATCTTTTAATGTCGATAGACGTCGCTACCCTATCTTTTAATATCGATCGACGTTGCTAAACCTTCTCTAAGTGTCAATTGACGTCGCTACCCTATTTTTTAATGTCGATCGACGTCGCTACCCTATCTTTAAATGTCAATAAACGTCGCTAACCTATTTTTTAATGTCCATCGACGTTGCTACCTTATCTTTTAATGTCGATCGCCGTCGCTACCCGGTCTTGTAATGTCGATCGACGTCGCTAAACCTTCTCTAAATGTCAATTGACGTCGCTACCCTATCTTTTAATGTCGATAGACGTCGGTACCCAATCTTATTACGTCGATAGACCTCGCTACTACATATTTATATGTTATCCCCTCCGCCGTTAAAAAACCTCACCCGAATTAAACTCAGACGAGCCGGCACAATCAAAGCAGGCTTTCAACAAACTGCGAAACGATTCTCTATCAGTCTGCAGCACGGGCTTCCTTAATCTGCACAGACAATCCAACGGTAGGCCGTAACAGCTCGGCAAAATGTCGCCCCTGGGCACGGCGAATATGTGCGGCCCGCCAGTCAAAGCGATGACCAGAACGTCGCTTGAAGCGAACGCCGGATCCGGTTTGCCAGCCGCCCAACGTCGGACCGCCTGCGGCCATTGACACGGCCCGAGCTTGGCGTCCAATAGAATCGTTTCCGATTTGCCAACACCGATTCGAGACTCCACTGGAGTGGCCCGGATGCCGCTGAATTCGTTGCTGGGTGTTGGTAACAGCTGCCAGCTAGCCGCCACTCGGCCAGTGTTGCGGAGGCTCAGGCTGGCCTGCGGTTGAAGAGGGGGATTCGGTGATCTTTTTCTATGAATTCATTTGTACCTACTTAGCCTGTAGAATCGCCCCCTAGCTACCCCTTCATCTAGTCAGCCTGTAGAATCGCCCCCTACCTACCCCTTCATCTGGTCAGCCTGTAGAATCGCTCCCTAGCTACCCCTTCATCTAGTCAGCCTGTAGAATCGCCCCCTACCTACCCCTTCATCTGGTCAGCCTGTAGAATCGCCCCCTACCTACCCATTCATCTAGTCAACCTGTAGAATCGCCTCCTACCTACCCCTTCATCTAGTCAGCCTGTAGAATCGCCCCCTACCTACCCCTTCATCTGGTCAGCCTGTAGAATCGCCCCCTACCTACCCTTTCATCTAGTCAGCCTGTAGAATCGCCCCCTAGCTACCCCTTCATCTAGTCAGCCTGTAGAATCGCCCCCTACCTACCCCTTCATCTGGTCAGCCTGTAGAATCGCCCCCTACCTACCCCTTCATCTGGTCAGCCTGTAGAATCGCCCCCTACCTACCCCTTCATCTGGTCAGCCTGTAGAATCGCCCCCTACCTACCCATTCATCTAGTCAACCTGTAGAATCGCCTCCTACCTACCCCTTCATCTAGTCAGCCTGTAGAATCGCCCCCTACCTACCCCTTCATCTAGTCAGCCTGTAGAATCGCCCCCTACCTACCCCTTCATCTGGTCAGCCTGTAGAATCGCCCCCTACCTACCCCTTCATCTAGTCAGCCTGTAGAATCGCCCCCTACCTACCCCTTCATCTAGTCAGCCTGTAGAATCGCCCCCTACCTACCCATTCATCTAGTCAATGTCTAGAATCGCCCCTAGCTACCCCTTCATCTGGTCAGCCTGTAGAATCGCCCCCTACCTACCCTTTCATCTGGTCAGCCTGTAGAATCGCTCCCTAGCTACCCCTTCATCTAGTCAACCTGTAGAATCGCCCATACCTACCCCTTCATCTAGTCACCCTGTAGAATCGCCCCCTACCTGCCCCTTTATCTAGTCAGCCTGTAGAATCGCCCCCTACCTACCCCTTCATCTGGTCAGCCTGTAGAATCGCCCCCTACCTACCCTTTCATCTGGTCAGCCTGTAGAATCGCCCCCTAGCTACCCCTTAATCTAGTCAACCTGTAGAATCGCCCCTTACCTACCCCTTCATCTACCGGTAGTCAGCCTGTAGAATCGCCCTCTAGCTAACCCTTCATCTAGTCAGCCTGTAGAATCGCCCCCTACCTGCCCCTTTATCTAGTCAGCCTGTAGAATCGCCCCCTACCTGCCCCTTCATCTAGTCAGCCTGTAGAATCGCCCCCTACCTGCCCCTTTATCTAGTCAGCCTGTAGAATCGCCCCCTACCTGCCCCTTTATCTAGTCAGCCTGTAGAATCGCCCCCTACCTGCCCCTTCATCTAGTCAGCCTGTAGAATCGCCCCCTACCTGCCCCTTCATCTAGTCAGCCTGTAGAATCGCCCCCTACCTACCCCTTCATCTAGTCAGCCTGTAGAATCGCCCCCTACCTGCCCATTCATCTAGTCAGCCTGTAGAATCGCCCCCTACCTGCCCATTCATCTAGTCAGCCTGTAGAATCGCCCCCTACCTACCCATTCATCTAGTCAGCCTGTAGAATCGCCCCCTAGCTACCCCTTCATCTAGTCAGCCTGCAGAATGCTCCCTCAATCAGTTTACATCAGAGCTGTCAAAAAGCATCGAAACCCACCCGATAAGTATTAAAAAAGTCCAGCTGTCCAAAGTCAACTTCGTGTCCAGGCTCCAGGCAGCACTGCGGCAACACGGCATTCTCTAACGAGTCCAACCATTTTACGCCACGTTTAACCGTCTCTTTCTGACGCTTAGGATCAACCCGAGCCATTTGGGTGCTGAAAATACAAGCCACAGGCTTGTGATCGCTCATTGTATAGTGCTGATAGCTGCAATAGACTAACGGCTTGCATTGGACATTCTCAAACTGGTAGAGAATTCTGTCACACCAGCTGGGTATTCGGAGTTTCTCTGAGTCGAATGCGTCTTTGCTGCCTAGTTGGTACTTGTAGGTTGGCGGAAAGCTTATATTCGCTTCGTTAAAGTTCTGAAGAAAAAATTAAGGAATAGAGAGGAAATCACGTTGTTGAAGTACATTTCAAATCGTAATATTAAAAAAAAAACAAAAATAATTATAACTCCATTTACCATGATTCCGTAGCGAGACTGAGCCATAGTCAGCGTCAGCTCATCATGTTTATCTAAAATCTTCCGATAAGCACTGGGCGTTCTCTTGCTAAGCTGATGCTCAACCAAATCTTTATTAGTGCCAGCTAGACGAAAGTTCAGATCGCCAAAGAAATAAGTCACGTGACTACAAACGGTGTCGCCAATATGGCTCAACAATTCGTAGCGTCCACCGGTGCCGTCAAACATCAAACGAAGTTTCTGTTGAATGTCGCGCAGATCGTTCATACGATTTTCTAATTTATCCTCTCCAGAGGCCAGGTGACAATTGACGAAAGTGAACTGAGTATCGCCTAGCTGAAATCGGACAGCTGTGCAGCCTTTGTTGGCGCCGAAACCCATCAGACCGGTGGCTTGTGTGCCAAATCTGAGGCTGTGAAGCTGATTGCGCAGCGAGTCTTTAATGGCCACCAATAGGAAGGTGGAGAACAGGCGAACTGTCTTTACGATGCTGTAGCAGTGCGAGCTGAGTGCAAGGCAGTATTTTTCAAGGGCGATTCTCAAAAATTACGATTTTTTTAAGTTTATGATTCTTAGAAAAGGATGCAATATGTCATGGATGATTCTTAGAGAAATGACGATTTGTGTCAGGGATGATTCTTTAAAAAAAGACGATTTGTGTCAGGGATGGTTCTTAGAAAAATGACGATTTGTGTCAGGGATGATTCTTAGAAAAATGACGACTTGTGTCAGGGATGATTCTTAGAAAAATGACGATTTGTGAGAGGGACGACTTTTTAAAAAGGAATATTTCTGTCGGGGATGATTCGGAGAAAGGGAAAATTTGTGTCAGGGATGATTCTAAGAAAAATGGTGATTTTTTGTCAGGGATGATTCTTAAAAAATGACGATTTTGTCACGGATGATTCTTAGAAAAAATGACGATTTTCGTCGAGAATGATTCTTCGAAAAAAGTACAATTTGTTTCTGAGATGATTCTTAAAGAAGATGATTTGTCAGGGGTGATTCTTAGAAAAGGACGATTTTGTCACGGATGATTCTTAGAAAAAATGACGATTTTCGTCGAGAATGATTCTTCGAAAAAAGTACAATTTGTTTCTGAGATGATTCTTAAAGAAGATGATTTGTCAGGGGTGATTCTTAGAAAAGGACGATTTTGTCACGGATGATTCTTAGAAAAAATGACGATTTTCGTCGAGAATGATTCTTCGAAAAAAGTACAATTTGTTTCTGAGATGATTCTTAAAGAAGATGATTTGTCAGGGGTGATTCTTAGAAAAGGACGATTTGTGACTGGTATCATACTTAGAAAAATGACGATTTCTGTCAGGGATGATTCTTAAAAAAGAATGATTTGTCAGGGATGATTTTTAGAAAAAGACGATTTGTCAGGGACGATTCTTAAAAAAGAGGATTTTTCATAATAAAAATTTGCATCTGGGGTGATTCTGAAAGGATAATATGTGAAAGGGATGATTCTTAATTGATAATGTGTTAAAGGAATGATTCTTAAATGATCGTGTGTTTAAGCGATGATTTTTTTAACGATCATTTATGCAAGGGAGGATTCTTAAATCATTGTGTGTGTTAGGAACGATTCTTAAAGTGCAATTTGTGTTAGGGATGATTTTCAATGGACAATATGCATCAGGGACGATTCTCAATAGGATGATCTAGGTCGGAAACCATTTTCCGAAAGTGTTTGAATTACTCGTCTTGTTACTTGTTATCGAAATGACACACAATGAGAAATATGAATGGATCACCTAGGAAAGCAACGCTGGCAAAGTCTAGTCCACTTCTCCTCCCTATCGGAATGCTGAGTAATGTAAGTCTTAGTCGACACGTCAAGCTCTTGAAAGCCCAGCGCATAGACATCAGCAGCCGGCTGGCCATTTGGCGGTTTTAACCAATCTTTCAAATCTAATTTTTGCTCATCTAGTTGATTGTTGACATTCCAGGTGCCGCAGTGCACCAACAATTGGCTATAGTCGGTGAATTCTCGTTGACGCTCTTTAAGATAGTCGCGCAACAGGTGACGTTTCGCCTCGCGTTGCATGTCGCCATTGGCGTCTGCGGCGAACCATTCTAGCTCAGCTTGGCTTGGCAGTTTCAACGGCGATGGCGAAGCTGCGGCGGCTGCGGCAGACAGGCTGTCAGCGCTTTGTTGGTCGGCAGGTTGAGTTGTTGGCTGATCCTGAGGCACCTGGCATTCATTGAACTGTAACTGTTGCTCCTCGTGAAATTCGTCCCGTCTTTCAGCATAGTGATTTTCCTGGAACTCTAGTGTATCTAGCGGATTGCTGCTTGATGTTGATAGTGGATCAAATTCTGACAAGTCTAAAAAATTCGATGACATGATGGACTTCAAATTTTGGTAGCCAGATGCAGCCTTTGATCAGGTAGTTTTGGTCTCTTTCTTTTGTTTGCTGAAAAGTTTTTTGCCAATGGAATTTAAGCATAATGAAACATCACTTAGTAAGCTGATTTTACCTTAATGCTATAATTGTTACAAAAATTGTATGCTTTATCTCAATCTAAAATAAACTCAATATAAATATATTCAATAAATTGGCTAAAGTTAAATGAAGTTAAATAATTTATGCTTTTGAGATTAAAAGAAATAGTTACAGCACATTTTGCTTAGAAAATCTATCTCAAGCAACTTCTTTGTTTTTAAATGAAATAAAAACAAAAAAGTTCAAGAAAAGTAAATATGACAAAGCCTTAATACTATACCTAGTATTTAGTAATATAAAAGTACATGATAAAAAAGCTTATATTTATTATATTGATAAAAACCTAACTATTCTTTTAAAAACTAATGTCTAGAAATAATTATTGCTAGCTTATACTGTGTCGATTTTACTACTTATCATTTTGGTAGGCTTAAAATTTCTAAAGCAAAAATTGTATTGTTATGTTTAAAAAATTTAGAAACTGTATATTCGCCCAGTTTTATCTTCAAATGTATTGAATGTAGATTTTTTTAAAATCTGTCGAATTTAACAGCACTATAACTTTATATGTAATAATAGATTTACAAATAGGAAAATTGCTTAATAATGATGTTCATCCCAATAAAATTGATTTTAATAGGAAAATAACGTATTTTTTTCACTAGCAAAGTACTCACTGCACAAAACCACTTATCACAATTATAAAGAATACTTTTAGGTACAAAGAAAGAAGTGATTCAGGGAAGGCAGAATAAAAAACAGAAATCAAATTTCACCTCACGTTCTTAGAAAAAGCTTTATTTGAAATACAATAACAAAATAGTAAAACAATTGTGTCCAGCTTCTGTGCCGTAGAAGTAGAAAAATGCGTTATATACAATACAGATCTATGTTGAAACAAAAATTAAACAGATTTTTTGGCTTATATATTATGTAATAACTACAGCTGCGTGTTTTACAAGATTTAAATTTGTGCCTAAATGTGATTTTCTTTGGCTATTGCGATTTTCAGTTAGTAGGCCTAGTATTTATATTTGTAATTGGTGCTCAATTAATGCGGTTAAAAACATGGCTAATAGCCACAGATTTTTTCCTTTAGCTATCATATTTCTTTTTAGTCTTATTGAGAATCTTATTTTCTGTTTTAATAATAACAAATATTGAATCACTATTGTTCATGTAGATTGTAGTGTATACTGCTTATTAGTGTGATCTTGACATTATTAAAGAATTATGAGCATTGCTTTAGTTATAAAATGAATAGCTGCAAAGTGCTGCAAATAAAATGAATAGATTTTTTTGTAAAAAACTGTGGAAATACTGGAGAATTGGAAAGTTTATTAAAAAGTCTTATGCTTAGCAAATGATTAAGTATACAAAATTGACACTTCAGCCCAGTGCATTACTCATTATTTAGTTTTAATCTTCTAATCATGAAATTTTGTTTATTCATTGTGGGAAATCTATTTTTTGTAAATACATTAACCATAACTTCTATCTACTCTTAGCTATAGTAGCTATTGCTAAAGTATCTTTGAATGCTTTTTCTAAACTATCTGAAGCTACATCTGAAATTCAATCGATTATCCTATAAGTAAGCCAGTCTTGTACAATAAAATGCATTTCGCTATAGGTTTTGGACCTAAGCTATTTTTAAACCATTTTTTCGCTTTGTTAGACAAAGTTTTTTGATATCATAAGGATTTGAATTAACTGTTTTGCTTTAAAAAAAACTAATTATTTTATTTCCACAGATCATTGTTCAGTAGTCAAGTTATAAGCTGCTCAAATTGTTTTATTGGCTGCGTGCCGCGCCTTCTGCAACAAAACTAGCAACAAAATAATAGATGGAACTCAGGGTTGGCAACAAATACCGATTGGGCAGAAAGATCGGCAGTGGTTCATTTGGCGACATCTACCTAGGCACGGACATCACCAATGGCGAGGAGGTGGCCATCAAGCTTGAGTGCGTCCGCACCAAGCACCCGCAGTTGCACATTGAAAGCAAAATCTACAAGCTGATGCAGGGCGGCGTTGGCATCCCCACCATCAAGTGGTGCGGCACTGAAGGCGACTACAACGTCATGGTGATGGAACTGCTCGGACCTAGTCTAGAGGATTTGTTTAACTTTTGCGGACGGAAGTTTCGTCTTAAAACTGTCCTACTATTGGCTGACCAACTGCTGAACAGGGTGGAGTTTATTCACAGCAAGAACTTTATCCACAGGTTCGATTCTTGTGGTTTATAAGACTTTTTCTGAGCAAATCCGTTTTCTGCATGTTTTTTTACTCAATCATTGCAGAGACGTAAAACCGGACAACTTTTTAATGGGCCTAGGAAAGAAAGGCAACCTAGTCTACATTATTGACTTCGGTTTGGCCAAGAAGTACAGAGACTCCCGTACGCATCAGCACATACCTTATCGGGAGAACAAGAATCTCACTGGCACGGCGCGCTATGCTAGCGTCAATACTCACCTAGGAATTGGTGCGTGTTTTTATTTGATTCTTATATATTCTGTTTGTCTACTGTTAGTAGCATTTTGCGAATGCTTAAAAACTTTTATAACGTCTTCAAATTTTACTTTTAATACCGTATTTGTCTGTAAAATTAGTAGATAACTCGAGTACAGCTACTCAGCTCTAACAAACTGGAAAGGTCGCAGAGGTACCCGGCCAACCCAACCTAAATTTATCCAGCTCCAATTGGTTACCCAATCTCAGCTAAGTGGACTGAAGCAAGTGTGCCAACTCCGGACCTTTCGGTCAGAACTCAGACACCCTTACCTCTGGGATAATAATAATAATAGTGTGCATTGAGTTTGGAGGATGTCCCACAACCAGCGACGTTGCATTACTGTCCATTGGCATTGCGCTGACTCCTGAAGCATGTCCAGTCACACTCATTAAACACACAGACACACACGTGGTGCACAACGGAACTTCAGTAAAGCACCCAGTCAGATTGGTTGTATAAGCGTTTATCCAGCAACGTACATTCTCTGCCTAGAGGGTTGTCCACATGGTCGTAAATTGGGCAACTGACCTAGTAGATCAGACCTGATTCGTGCGCAAACCACCCAAGCTACAACGTGGGTTCGAAGCTGGACAAGTAGCACACAAGGCAGACGCGCTTAAGCCACTTAAGCCACTTAAGCCAATTGTCCTCTTTTTCAAAGCAGATCAAGAGTACCTTTTTCAGTGAGAATGTTAACGCTTAATAATTGATGTTTCTCCTACTAACTCCTACAGAGCAAGCCAGACGCGACGACATGGAGGCCCTAGGCTACGTGTTCATGTACTTTCTCCGCGGCGCCTTACCCTGGCAAGGCCTGCGCGCCAATACTAAACGACAAAAGTACGAACGGATTAGCGAGAAAAAGATGCAAACGCCGGTTGAAACGCTTTGCCAAGGCTATCCAGTTGAGTTTGTCAACTATTTGAACCAGTGCCGAGCGTTGCGTTTCGATGACAAACCAGATTATAGCTACCTGCGCCAGCTGTTTAGAAACCTGTTCCACCGTGAGGGATTCACTCACGACTATGTGTTTGACTGGAATATGCTCAAGTTTGGTAGCAGCGGTGGCGCCGGCGCCTCAGTTAATTCTGAGCAGCAGCAGCAGCAGCAGCAGCAGCAACAACAACAGGTTGTTGGATCCAGAACTCGAGCTGGCGCAGCTGGGGGCGGATTAGCTGCGGGTGAGTTCGATTTTTTTCACTACTCATTACTCTCGATTGTTATTTTTAATAACGTGGACATTTTTTATTTAAATTCATAAATAACAATTCAATGATTTCAGCAGGCAGACACAACAATCACCAGCACCAGCAGCCATAGTTAGCGAGAAAGTGAAAATATCTGATGTAATCGGTTAAGACTACTCAGAACTATCAATCAAGCAAGGATATTGAATGCCAAATAATACTAAATCAGAGAGCGATGACTTTATTATTTTTATTCTGTTTATTTCAGTTTTTTGTTTACGCGAAAGTGTTTCAATTTTTTGAAATTTATTAAGCTTTCAATATGTGCCTTACTTTATTGTTTGAACTGTTATATCGTTGCAAAAAATCGTGTTTAGAAGCAACTTTAAACAAATATCTAAAAATATAAACCTAGAAAGTTTGAAACTTTTCGTCTAATAAAACCTAAATTCTTATAACTCGAGTCAAAACTGTCTCAAAATCAAAATCTTAAACATTTTTAAGAATCCAAACGAGCTTCTTTGAAGAATTACCTGCGAAAAGTTTCAATAAAAATGAAATAGCTATTTCTAAGAATCAGTCCAGCTACTATTGTAGTTTAATTATGTATCCAAGAATCAAAGCTTTAAGGATTTTATAATGTGCCTATAAGTAATTAAGTTTTGAATTTGTTTTACTTACTTGACCAAAATACCAGAGTTTTTTGTATTTTTTCCGATCTCGTGTAGTTTTTTATAAAAATAAATTTAATGTACGAAAAATCTATTGTTAGTAGTATGTAAGGAAAATTAAAGTTGGTCGACGTATTTCTATTGTTTTCTTTTCCCTTAATTCCGACACTTTTATCTTACTTTTTGTTGCTTGAAAGTATTGGCAGATGCAACAACTCTTAAACTGTGAATTGTAAATAACTTCTGGATTTTATTTATTATTAGCTAGAGTATAAATCTTATTAGTCTTATTAACTTTAAAATTTATCCTTCAGTTATATATTTCGTACTTACAGGTGTACAACAATGTTTTGGCGCAGTTTTTTAAATAACTATTTTTCTAATGCCCTTTCTAACTTTTTAAAATATTTATTAATTTACTAAGCATTGAGACAGCATAGTGCGTTGTGAGTCCTAAATCGTAGAAGTACTCGTAATTACACAACCAGTAAAAAATTGTGCTTTGCTGTCTCAATACTTTTTATCTGGTATAACATCTATCACTAGCCTGTTTATTTTTTTCAATCCAAGCTAGAATCACTTACAACTCTAATCATAGTTGGAAAAACAATAAAAAGATTACGTTACACATTGGCCTCATTTTTTCATCGATATTTCATTGATTTTTCCACGATAATGTGCGTAGTAGGCTGACATATTAAAATAAATTATTAAAATTAAATGCGTACGAATGTTAGCAGTATAAATTATTCCTTGTTGTTGCGTGACCGGGGATTAGAAGAAGCTCTTTTTCAGTGCAGATTTTTTATATTAATCAATTAATTATTACTGTATTTTAAACCCTTTTTCTTATTAATAATGTTCCACTCACGAGTTAACGATTTTTTTCATTCCAACTCCGAAAGCCAGTTTACACAAAAAGAGAAAATAAATTATTTCAAAGTTTTATTTTTTGCGAATTAAACATTTAACTTTGCAGTTGGTTTGCGGATTTTTTATATTAAAGAAGCTTCACAAAATTACTTTTTTATCTATTGCTTTAAACGATTTCGCTGCTTGACTGATAAATAAAGGGCTTTAAACGTTTAAGAATGGGTCCGAATATTTGTATAAAAAGTTCAAAATTTAAACAAAATCTACATGCAGCTTAAGTTGTCTGTGAATATTAAATTACGCATAAATGTTTGCGTGTTTCTCGGGATGGACATCGGTATGCTGGTCTAAATTGCTTGCGAATTGATTTAGCATTTTAGTTTTATTAATACGCTCGTAAAGTTATTTTTCGACAAAAGAATCAAAATTTCAATACACAATATCGCAATGCACAAATTGTACCTACCTTGCTAAGTCTACTGATCACCGTTCACCAAAGGACTGTATTTATTGCAACAAGAAGTACACCCTTTACTATTCACATTTTTAAAGAAAACTATATTATTTAACATAAAACACTTGAAAATATGATTGCTAAAGTTATAATTTACCGCATTTCTACACTATTTCTTGTGCGGCTTTGGAAAAGTTATAATTCACATGACATTTTCCATTTAAAAAATACAAACAACATTATACGCGAGTAATATTAATTCATTATTATCGTGCAAAGCATTTAAAATTTTAGATATTTGGTTCTACTAATTTTCAACAATTATCTATATGCAGTAATTGTTGCAGTTAAATAAAGTTTAAAATGTTCCTTAACTTTGTTTTCTAGCGGATCGAAAAAATTCAAACCTTTTTAGCCGTATATTTGAAATTTCTGCTACAATTCATCTGACGAACAAAATTTGCAACTTCATGTTACTTATTACCTAGCCTACAGCAGAGATCTAATTAATCAAACAATTAGTATTAATGATTAGGTCTAGCTTAATCAAATAATCAAAGCTCTAGCTTAATCAACCAATCAAAGCTCTAGCTTAATCAACCAATCAAAGTTCTAGCTTAATCAACCAATCAGAGCTCTAGCTTAATCAACCAATCAAAGCTCTAGCTTAATCAGCCAATCAAAGCACAAGCTCAAATTAGGAATAAAGTTTATTTAGCCAATCAGAGCCCTGGCTTCTGGCGGTGTTTCTCCATCGTCACCGTTTACCGCAGCTCCCTCGGTAGATGCCGCAGCCAACCTGGCAACAGCCTGGCAACTGTCGGCTCCATCACCAGTTGTGTACGCCGTCATCTCGATTGGCTGCTGCTCCTGCTGCTCCTGCAGATCTTGACGCCGCTGCCGCCTCCGACTGCGCCAACGACGTGTCAGCCCTAGCAGACTGCTGAATATGCCGAAGAAAGTGTTACGAAACTGGGCTGACATCATCGAATAGATGAAGAAATTCAAGGGATAAGTGACCAAAATGGTGAAGTTGATTATCGGCATAGCATAGCCCATCACGCTGTCAACATCCGTCATGTGACCCTCCATCCTGAGCAGGTACAGGGCCATGACAACCGTCATTGGCAGTTCAACTATCATAAACAGTCCGACCACAACTGTCAGCATCAGGGTGGTGTTGCCAGCCTCTTCAACTCGCCTACTAGACGCCTGTCTTGACAGGGCCGATCTTGTTGTTGTCCTACTAGACGATTGAAACTTCCGACTGCCGCCGAGGGTTTTCCGACGCCTGGCCGCTTGGCTGATGCCTTTGATGAGCAGGCTGGTGAATACCAGCAGCAAGATGCTGGGCGCCACACTAGCTAGCAGGGTCCGCATGTAGACCATGGCTTTGAAGATTGACTTCTCGCCTGGCGCGGTGCAGGAGACAATCAGGTTCCGATTTTCTAGGCCATCCGCGTTGGCAGTTTTGTACGGTCCATCAAAGTAGAACCAGGCGCACATGAAACTTGTCACAATGGCCAACACGCTGGTTGCCGCCTTCACGGATGCTCGATTGGTGCAAAATCTTTGTACAGACATTGGAAAGTTGATGTAGATCCAGCGTTGTATGGCCAGTATCACTGTGAGCCAGATGGACACGGTGTGAAATATTGTTGGCAAGGTGTTGCAGCTGATCATCACCAGGTTGAGCGCCAGGGGACTCCGGCACACCTGGCTGACTGTCCAGTCGTGAGCGAACTCTGACAGCAGGTAAATTGGCAGCGGGCACAGGCCTGGGGGTGGTGAGTGAGTTCATGAGTGAGTTCATGAGTGAGTTCATGAGTGAGTTCATGAGTGAGTTCATGAGTGAGTTCATGAGTGAGTTCATGAGTGAGTTCATGAGTGAGTTCATGAGTGAGTTCATGAGTGAGTGAGAGAGTGAGTGAGTGAGTGAGTGAGTGAGTGAGTGAGTGAGTGAGTGAGTGAGTGAGTGAGTTCATGAGTGAGTGAGAGAGTGAGTGAGTGAGTGAGTGAGTGAGTGAGTGAGTGAGTGAGTGAGTGAGTGAGTGAGTGAGTGAGTGAGTGAGAGATTGAGTGATTTCATTGATAAAAATGAAATAGCTATTTCTAAGAATCAGTCCAGCTACTATTGTAGTTTAATTATGTATCCAAGAATCAAAGCTTTAAGGATTTTATAATGTGCCTATAAGTAATTAAGTTTTGAATTTGTTTTACTTACTTGACCAAAATACCAGAGTTTTTTGTATTTTTTCCGATCTCGTGTAGTTTTTTATAAAAATAAATTTAATGTACGAAAAATCTATTGTTAGTAGTATGTAAGGAAAATTAAAGTTGGTCGACGTATTTCTATTGTTTTCTTTTCCCTTAATTCCGACACTTTTATCTTACTTTTTGTTGCTTGAAAGTATTGGCAGATGCAACAACTCTTAAACTGTGAATTGTAAATAACTTCTGGATTTTATTTATTATTAGCTAGAGTATAAATCTTATTAGTCTTATTAACTTTAAAATTTATCCTTCAGTTATATATTTCGTACTTACAGGTGTACAACAATGTTTTGGCGCAGTTTTTTAAATAACTATTTTTCTAATGCCCTTTCTAACTTTTTAAAATATTTATTAATTTACTAAGCATTGAGACAGCATAGTGCGTTGTGAGTCCTAAATCGTAGAAGTACTCGTAATTACACAACCAGTAAAAAATTGTGCTTTGCTGTCTCAATACTTTTTATCTGGTATAACATCTATCACTAGCCTGTTTATTTTTTTCAATCCAAGCTAGAATCACTTACAACTCTAATCATAGTTGGAAAAACAATAAAAAGATTACGTTACACATTGGCCTCATTTTTTCATCGATATTTCATTGATTTTTCCACGATAATGTGCGTAGTAGGCTGACATATTAAAATAAATTATTAAAATTAAATGCGTACGAATGTTAGCAGTATAAATTATTCCTTGTTGTTGCGTGACCGGGGATTAGAAGAAGCTCTTTTTCAGTGCAGATTTTTTATATTAATCAATTAATTATTACTGTATTTTAAACCCTTTTTCTTATTAATAATGTTCCACTCACGAGTTAACGATTTTTTTCATTCCAACTCCGAAAGCCAGTTTACACAAAAAGAGAAAATAAATTATTTCAAAGTTTTATTTTTTGCGAATTAAACATTTAACTTTGCAGTTGGTTTGCGGATTTTTTATATTAAAGAAGCTTCACAAAATTACTTTTTTATCTATTGCTTTAAACGATTTCGCTGCTTGACTGATAAATAAAGGGCTTTAAACGTTTAAGAATGGGTCCGAATATTTGTATAAAAAGTTCAAAATTTAAACAAAATCTACATGCAGCTTAAGTTGTCTGTGAATATTAAATTACGCATAAATGTTTGCGTGTTTCTCGGGATGGACATCGGTATGCTGGTCTAAATTGCTTGCGAATTGATTTAGCATTTTAGTTTTATTAATACGCTCGTAAAGTTATTTTTCGACAAAAGAATCAAAATTTCAATACACAATATCGCAATGCACAAATTGTACCTACCTTGCTAAGTCTACTGATCACCGTTCACCAAAGGACTGTATTTATTGCAACAAGAAGTACACCCTTTACTATTCACATTTTTAAAGAAAACTATATTATTTAACATAAAACACTTGAAAATATGATTGCTAAAGTTATAATTTACCGCATTTCTACACTATTTCTTGTGCGGCTTTGGAAAAGTTATAATTCACATGACATTTTCCATTTAAAAAATACAAACAACATTATACGCGAGTAATATTAATTCATTATTATCGTGCAAAGCATTTAAAATTTTAGATATTTGGTTCTACTAATTTTCAACAATTATCTATATGCAGTAATTGTTGCAGTTAAATAAAGTTTAAAATGTTCCTTAACTTTGTTTTCTAGCGGATCGAAAAAATTCAAACCTTTTTAGCCGTATATTTGAAATTTCTGCTACAATTCATCTGACGAACAAAATTTGCAACTTCATGTTACTTATTACCTAGCCTACAGCAGAGATCTAATTAATCAAACAATTAGTATTAATGATTAGGTCTAGCTTAATCAAATAATCAAAGCTCTAGCTTAATCAACCAATCAAAGCTCTAGCTTAATCAACCAATCAAAGTTCTAGCTTAATCAACCAATCAGAGCTCTAGCTTAATCAACCAATCAAAGCTCTAGCTTAATCAGCCAATCAAAGCACAAGCTCAAATTAGGAATAAAGTTTATTTAGCCAATCAGAGCCCTGGCTTCTGGCGGTGTTTCTCCATCGTCACCGTTTACCGCAGCTCCCTCGGTAGATGCCGCAGCCAACCTGGCAACAGCCTGGCAACTGTCGGCTCCATCACCAGTTGTGTACGCCGTCATCTCGATTGGCTGCTGCTCCTGCTGCTCCTGCAGATCTTGACGCCGCTGCCGCCTCCGACTGCGCCAACGACGTGTCAGCCCTAGCAGACTGCTGAATATGCCGAAGAAAGTGTTACGAAACTGGGCTGACATCATCGAATAGATGAAGAAATTCAAGGGATAAGTGACCAAAATGGTGAAGTTGATTATCGGCATAGCATAGCCCATCACGCTGTCAACATCCGTCATGTGACCCTCCATCCTGAGCAGGTACAGGGCCATGACAACCGTCATTGGCAGTTCAACTATCATAAACAGTCCGACCACAACTGTCAGCATCAGGGTGGTGTTGCCAGCCTCTTCAACTCGCCTACTAGACGCCTGTCTTGACAGGGCCGATCTTGTTGTTGTCCTACTAGACGATTGAAACTTCCGACTGCCGCCGAGGGTTTTCCGACGCCTGGCCGCTTGGCTGATGCCTTTGATGAGCAGGCTGGTGAATACCAGCAGCAAGATGCTGGGCGCCACACTAGCTAGCAGGGTCCGCATGTAGACCATGGCTTTGAAGATTGACTTCTCGCCTGGCGCGGTGCAGGAGACAATCAGGTTCCGATTTTCTAGGCCATCCGCGTTGGCAGTTTTGTACGGTCCATCAAAGTAGAACCAGGCGCACATGAAACTTGTCACAATGGCCAACACGCTGGTTGCCGCCTTCACGGATGCTCGATTGGTGCAAAATCTTTGTACAGACATTGGAAAGTTGATGTAGATCCAGCGTTGTATGGCCAGTATCACTGTGAGCCAGATGGACACGGTGTGAAATATTGTTGGCAAGGTGTTGCAGCTGATCATCACCAGGTTGAGCGCCAGGGGACTCCGGCACACCTGGCTGACTGTCCAGTCGTGAGCGAACTCTGACAGCAGGTAAATTGGCAGCGGGCACAGGCCTGGGGGTGGTGAGTGAGTTCATGAGTGAGTTCATGAGTGAGTTCATGAGTGAGTTCATGAGTGAGTTCATGAGTGAGTTCATGAGTGAGTTCATGAGTGAGTGAGAGAGTGAGTGAGTGAGTGAGTGAGTGAGTGAGTGAGTGAGTGAGTGAGTGAGTGAGTGAGTTCATGAGTGAGTGAGAGAGTGAGTGAGTGAGTGAGTGAGTGAGTGAGTGAGTGAGTGAGTGAGTGAGTGAGTGAGTGAGTGAGTGAGTGAGTGAGAGATTGAGTGAGAGATTGAGTGAGTGGGTGAGTGAGTTCATGAGTGAGTGAGTGAATGAGTTCATGAGTGAGTTCATGAGTGAGTTCATGAGTGAGTGAGAGAGTGAGTTCATGAGTGAGTGAGTGAGTGAGTGAGTGAGTGAGTGAGTGAGTGAGTGAGTGAGTGAGTGAGAGAGTGAGTGAGAAAGTGAGTGAGAGAGTGAGTGAGTGAGTGAGTGAGTGAGAGAGTGAGTGAGTGAGAGAGTGAGTGAGAAAGTGAGTGAGAGAGTGAGTGAGTGAGTGAGTGAGTGAGAGAGTGAGTGAGTGGGTGGGTGAGTGAGTGGGTGAGAGAGTGAGTGAGTGAGTGAGTGAGTGAGTGAGTTCATGAGTGGGTGAGTGAGTTCATGAGTTCATGAGTGAGTGAGTGAGTGAGTGAGTGAGTTCATGAGTGAGTGAGAGAGTGAGTGAGTGAGTGAGTTCATGAGTGAGTGAGAGAGTGAGTTCATGAGTGAGTTCATGAGTGAGTGAGTTCATGAGTGAGTGAGTGAGTGAGTGAGTGAGTGAGTGAGTGAGTGAGTGAGTGAGTGAGTGAGTGAGAGAGTGAGTGAGAGAGTGAGTGAGAGAGTGAGTGAGTGAGTGAGTGAGAGAGTGAGTGAGTGAGTGGGTGAGTGAGTGGGTGAGTGATTGATTGAGTGATTGAGTGAGTGATTGAGTGAGAAGTGACTGAGTGAGTGAGTGAGTGACTGAGTGAGTGACTGAGTGAGTGAATAAGGCAGTGAGAGAAAAAATAAAGTGTTAAATTTATTACTGTGGCATTAAGGTGTCCATCCCTATGGAATTTATAATTTAGCATTTTGGATGGTCAACTAATGGAAAAAAAAACTTATTTACTTCCACGGGTTGCCATCCCCATGATGGAAAATATTAATATTCAGCCATCTGGCACTGCCTCAATAGGTGGAAATTACTATATAAATTCGCAGCCATCTGTCATTCACAATTTATTGGCCATTCGATGCATTAGCTAAATCGGTCACGCCAATGCAAGCAGCCTTGGCCGATCGAAGTCCTGATCGAGAATATCAGATTCCCATTAAAAAAACGAATCGCAGGAATCCGTCTGACTTCCTTGGCGTTGCGTGATGGCAGAGACATCTGAGCCTTCCATAGCAAGCTTATCACGCCAGCTGGAATGCTTCTATATGAGGTCTTGAACTGAAAAACTGAAAGTTTTTGGATGGCTGTCTGGGCATAATAATAACCCTGATGACAATACCTAATCTTTTTTGTGTTGCCAAATTGGTGGGTCAGAATGGTCAATTAGGGTATCAGTATGACTTAACTGGTATGTCAAAGTCAAAATATGCTAATCAATTCTTAAGAACGATTCACCCAAAAAATCTGGGTGACAGATTAATCAGCCAATCAGAGCTCTGGACTCAATCAACCAACCAGAGCTCTGGATTCAATAAGCCAATCAGAGCTCTAGCTTAATCAGCCAATCAGAGCTCTAGCTTTATCAGCCAATCAGAGCTCTAGCTTTATCAGCCAATCAGAGCTCTAGCTTAATCAGCCAATCAGAGCTCTAGCTTAATCAGCCAATCAGAGCTCTAGCTTAATCAGACAATCAGAGCTCTAGCTTAATCAGCCAATCAGAGCTCTAGCTTTATCAGCCAATCAGAGCTCTAGCTTTATCAGCCAAGCTAGAGCTCTAGCTTTATCAGACAATCAGAGCTCTAGCTTAATCAGCCAATCAGAGCTCTAGGTTAATCAGCCAATCAGAGCTCAACCTTAATTAAGCATGCTCATTAGCGTTCAAAATTTATTAGTCAATAAGAGCAATAAAGAAACAAACCCCAACTCACCAGTTAACATATCAGAGAGGGCCATGCAGAGCAAAATGATGTTAGTCGGCGAGACCATGTGTTTCCTGGTGAGCACTGCGCAGATGGTGATGTTGGTGAGCACAGTGACCAGGATGACTGGCGGAGCCAAGTAGCTGGTGAGCAGAACTCTGGCCAAATCACGTCCCGTTCTATTCTGCCAATCAACTGTGACGGGAATTTCGTGAGCGAGTGCGCAGCTCTCGGCGGACAAGTTCACGTCAACCTGTCCTTGGGTGAGTGTCCAAACCGAGTATTGGGACAGCTCCGAATTTAGTTGGCCTTGGATACAGGCGCAAACTCCAACGCAATGAGACATCTGCAGCTCTGGGTTTCTAACCTGAAGAGGCAAAAGTTTTGGTAACATGGATCTCTCTGTCTCACAGTTATTCAACAGGAATCTCTCTGTCTCACAGTTAGTCAACAGGAATCTCTCTGTCTCACAGTTAGTCAACAGAAATCTCTCTGTCTCACAGTTAATCATCAGGATTCCCTCTGTCTCACAGTTAGTCAACAGGAATCTCTCTGTCTCAGAGTTAGTTAACAGGAATCTCTCTGTCTCACAGTTAGTCAACAGAAATCTCTCTGTCTCACAGTTAGTCAACAGAAATCTCTCTGTCTCACAGTTAATCATCAGGATTCCCTCTGTCTCACAGTTAGTCAACAGGAATCTCTCTGTCTCAGAGTTAGTTAACAGGAATCTCTCTGTCTCACAGTTAGTTAACAGGAATCTCTCTGTCTCACAGTTAGTCAACAGAAATCTCTCTGTCCCACAGTTAATCATCAGGATTCCCTCTGTCTCACAGTTAGTCAACAGGAATCTCTCTGTCTCACAGTTAGTCAACAGAAATCTCTCTGTCCCACAGTTAATCATCAGGATTCCCTTTGTCTCACAGTCAGTCAACAGGATTCTCTCTGTCTCACAGTTAGTCAACAGAAATCTCTCTGTCTCACAGTTAATCATCAGGATTCCCTCTGTCTCACAGTTAGTCAACAGGAATCTCTCTGTCCCACAGTTAATCATCAGGATTCCCTCTGTCTCACAGTTAGTCAACAGGAATCTCTCTGTCCCACAGTTAATCATCAGGATTCCCTCTGTCTCACAGTTAGTCAACAGGAATCTCTCTGTCTCACAGTTAGTCAACAGGAATCTCTCTGTCTCACAGTTAGTCAACAGGAATCTCTCTGTCTCACAGTTAGTCAACAGGAATCTCTCTGTCTCACAGTTAGTCAACAGGAATCTCTCTGTCTCACAGTTAGTCAACAGGAATCTCTCTGTCTCACAGTTAGTCAACAGGAATCTCTCTGTCTCACAGTTAGTCAACAGGAATCTCTCTGTCTCACAGTTAGTCAACAGGGATCTGTTAGTCATAAATGTCAAGTAAACATCAGATAAAATTCCACAAAAATATGCATATATATTGAACGCACTCATGGACTTAAATACTCCAGTTCTCCTTTCCATCTTTCACTGAACTGAACAAAAAGTCAAGTTTAATTTCGGATTCGGTAATACGTGTTTATTTGAAATCTGGCTTAGGTCAAGCTAAAGCATCAATCACTATAGATTCTGCGAGCCACACCAATTTTTTGCTTATTGAAATTTCCCTACGCTAGATTTCTCAGCTCGCTTTACGACCAAATGTTTTTCTCCACTTATTGTGCACTAGAGCAATCGCTTTCTTGGTATATTACTCTGATTTCTTAATACTTTTCTACTTGCAAGCTGACAGTGACCAACAATTTGTAAGCATCAATTTCGATTGACTTGTGGCCTGAGAGCCTTAAAAACTGTACTTTAAAAGCAGTTTCTGTGTCGCATGAATTTAGCCAGACATGTGTTTAGATAGATAGATACATAGATAGATAGATAGATAGATAGATAGATAGATAGATAGATAGATAGATAGATAGATAGATAGATAGATAGATAGATAGATAGATAGATAGATAGATAGATAGATAGATAGATAGATAGATAGATAGATAGATAGATAGATAGATAGATAGATAGATAGATAGATAGATAGATAGATAGATAGATAGATAGATAGATAGATAGATAGATAGATAGATAGATAGATAGATAGATAGATAGATAGATAGATAGATAGATAGATAGATAGATAGATAGATAGATAGATAGATAGATAGATAGATAGATAGATAGATAGATAGATAGATAGATAGATAGATAGATAGATAGATAGATAGATAGATAGATAGATAGATAGATAGATAGATAGATAGATAGATAGATAGATAGATAGATAGATAGATAGATAGATAGATAGATAGATAGATAGATAGATAGATAGATAGATAGATAGATAGATAGATAGATAGATAGATAGATAGATAGATAGATAGATAGATAGATAGATAGATAGATAGATAGATAGATAGATAGATAGATAGATAGATAGATAGATAGATAGATAGATAGATAGATAGATAGATAGATAGATAGATAGATAGATAGATAGATAGATAGATAGATAGATAGATAGATAGATAGATAGATAGATAGATAGATAGATAGATAGATAGATAGATAGATAGATAGATAGATAGATAGATAGATAGATAGATAGATAGATAGATAGATAGATAGATAGATAGATAGATAGATAGATAGATAGATAGATAGATAGATAGATAGATAGATAGATAGATAGATAGATAGATAGATAGATAGATAGATAGATAGATAGATAGATAGATAGATAGATAGATAGATAGATAGATAGATAGATAGATAGGTAGATAGATAGGTAGATAGATAGATAGATAGATAGATAGATAGATAGATAGATAGATAGATAGATAGATAGATAGATAGATAGATAGATAGATAGATAGATAGATAGATAGATAGATAGATAGATAGATAGATAAAAATTTAAGTGCAGGCACTCACGCTGTAGAATCAAAGCTTCGAGCCGAACAGTCAGTTTCGTGAATCGATAAAACAGACAAAATTTTGTGAATTCAAGCAATCTTCAATCAGATAAAATTTCAACGCAGGAGTAGAGTCTATGACAGTCTTTTTATATTGATAATCCGCCCTAAAAGGCTTCTTGGGACTTATTGGGAATCTCGTCTCTTATTGGCTTGCGAGGAAATCGGATCTGCTATAGTTTTTCGTTCTTTGTTCTTGAGCCAGCCGGATGAAGTCCGAGCGATCGGCTCTGACATGACGAGTGTCAGATTGCATCTTTTTGATTAACCCTGCTTGAATAAGGATTACGGCTGTGACTTTAACTATAGAATAAGAGCGTTTAAATGCCTATTGAGCTTTAGGATTGGCTGTAGAAAAAAGCTTTTCTTTCCGACATAAAGGGGATCTAAACTACAAATGGTCGATGAAGATCACTCTGCCTTATAGACAGCCCGAAAAAATCTCATTATGTGTCACTGTTAATCTAACCGAATTTTACTTTTTGCACTTAGACAGGTATCTCTCAGTATAAAATCATGCACTCAATGAACCAAAAATCTCACTATCCAGAGCTCTATTGGGACTGCAGTAACACCAACTTTCATGCATCGGTTGAACAAACAACAGCTTTAGTCTGTAAAATGGTGCAATGCTTTATTCAAATCACCAAGGCCCTTCTCCAAGGACCAGAACAAGAGCTTTTTACATCGTTTGACCATGCAAAATCATCACAGGTAAGTTGTCAGAGTCTCCCCCGACACGCAATGCCGACGTCCGTTTTCAGTTGCTCGACTGCCAACATCAAATTTGAAATTTGACAATATCAAACTGCCCAGAATCAGTGCGCAAAACCCGGCCAACATGCTGACAGTTCGTATAGGAAATTGCTGTATTGATTCGTCCTCTCGGTAACCTGGCCAACGTACCAAAGCTGGTAGACCGAGCATTGGCTCACCAGCTGTTAGCCGCATGGCCAAACTGACCAAGTAGCCAGTCAGAGATCCGCCCGCATTGGTCCAATCGCGGAGGTAGATTGCGGCGGTGAGCTGGGGAAAGACAATCACGTAGACCAGATCGGAGCAGAGAAACCAAAGTCCGTAGATGCTTTTTATGCTGATGGCCAGGCCTGGATGGAAGATTGAGGCTAATGAATCTAGAAATATTCTTCATTGATATCCGTAATAGTGTTAGTTGAAAATCTAAGATTTTAGTGTAAGCGATATTTTTCTTGTTTAGTAAGATTGCTACTAGGTTACATCTTACACGAAGGCACTGTCACACCATTCCGTAAGACACTGTCTAAAAAAGCTAAATCTGCAGGAGGGCTGCTGTAGGCACTCTGAAGCTTACAGCGACATCGTCCCACAACCAGCGACTGGGCATGACTGTCCATTGCGCTGACTCCTGAAGCGCGTTCGGTCACACTAAATACGGTATGCAGGCATAGACACACACAGGCCGGCACCCAGTCACGCACTCACATAGGGTGTACAAGTGGCGGTTCCGGGAATGTACACTCTCTATGCCTTGGGGGTTTGCACTCGTGGGCGTAAATTGCACAACTGGCCGATAGCCCAACCAATTCGTGCACAAGGCCCCAAATTAATGTGACCCTGCACACGAAACCGCACTAGGGAAAATAGCCAAACTACAACGCAGGGTCGAACCTGTACCAGTGGCACACATAGATAATGTGACAGTGTCTTACTGTACACAAGACAGACGTGCTAGAACGCCGAGGCACTCGCCCCCTCCGTAACACACTATCACATCTTACACTAAGACACTGTCACATCATACCGTAAGACACTTTCACATCATACACTAAGACACTGTCACATCATACCGTAAGACACTTTCACATTATACAGTGAGACACTGCTGTCACATCCTACCGCAAGACACTGTCACATCCTACTGCAAGACACTGTGACATCCTACCGTAAGACACCGTCACATCATACAGTAAGACACTGCCACATCATACAGTAAGGCAATGTCACATCATACCGTAAGACACCGTCACATCATACAGTAAGGCACTATCACATCATACAGTAAGACACCATCACATCATACAGTAAGACACCGTCACATCATACAGTAAGACACTGTCACATCATACAGTAAGACACCGTCACATCATACCGCAAGACACCGTCACATCATACAGTAAGACACCGTCACATCATACAGTAGGACATTGTCACATCATACAGTAAGACACTGTTACATCTTATCGTAAGACACTGTCACATCCTACCGCAAGGCACTGTCAAATCTTACTCGAAGACACATTTTTACATCTTGTTGATCTTAAAACGTACTTAAGACGCAATACGCGTATAGGATTAAATGCAGTAGAAAACCAGCAAGCATTTCTCCATCAGAGATACAGCACTACGCTGCTCCCCGCACTTACCAGCA
The DNA here is from genome assembly GCA_950096795.1 of Macrostomum cliftonense. Taxonomy (NCBI): domain Eukaryota; kingdom Metazoa; phylum Platyhelminthes; family Macrostomidae; genus Macrostomum; species Macrostomum cliftonense. The sequence continues at coordinate 323,700 of CATNEM010000297.1, read as the reverse complement.
CTTGCAGCCCCAGCAGCCACAATACTGGCCCGCATCACCCACACCAGCTGATTCTCAGTGGCTTCAGGCCGAACCAACGGTCTAAAAACATTTCTACAAAACATCGAAGCCGACGACAGCACGGTGGAATCAGCTGACGACATCACGGCCGCGGACACGGCGCCGAGACCGATGATGGCCACCGGCCGCGGGCACAGGTGCTGCATGGTCAGCGGCAGGATGAACCGGCTATCAACATCGTCTAGAAGCCACTGGCTGCTGTTGCTGGCAGAAGCTGCAGCTGCTCCTAGAAGCACTGGCGGCAGCGCCATCAGCAGAACCGCAAAACCGGAGACGGCGCTGATTATCACAGCGCCTGTTGGGGTCCTCTGCGACAGCACCCGCTGAAAGTACACCTGCCAGGGTATGCCGCCGAGGACGAGCATCAGGGCGGAGTCGGCGTATCGGAGTCGATCGTCCGGTTGAAGGTTGCCAAGCCAGCCGAATGGACGAGTCGAGTTGGAGTCGGTTTGGTCGGCGAAGGCGGTGACGGCCAATGAGGAGACGGTTGGATGGACGAGAGCGAACGGCACGACGGTCCACTGCGCAGTCGGGGAGTTCGTGGAGATTTTTATAGAAAATTTTTATGATTTTAAGATTTTTTATCTGCAATAGCCTAAAAAATCAACTTATGCTCACCAATCCAAAGAATATGAATAAAAGCTGCGCCACGTCCGTATAAGCCACAGAATAGAGACCTCCGCACAGGGTGTAGAGAATCGCTACGCCTGCGGATATCGCTATGGACCAGTCCATGCTGAAGTCTACCAGTATTGACACAGTGGCACCTTGGGGAAGCCAACCAGCGTATTTTGTTGTTGTTGTTGTTGTTGTTAGGGGGAACAAAATTATTGAAATTACCGTCTGTTGCTATCTATCTAATCTATCTCACTGGTCTCAGTCTCACCCAGGGCGGCCAGGATGGCGGCAGACCAGAACAACTCCCCCAACAGGCAGGGCAGGAACAACAGGGCGCACATTCTGTCTCCGAACGCGGCCTGCAGTGGATCCAACATGGTGACGTAGCGGCTTTCCCGCATCCGCCTGGCGAACAGAAGGGCGCCTAGGAGAAGGCTGGCCGAGTAGGCTGCCGGAGCCTGGGTCCACACCAGGCCCTGGCCAGGCTGGAAAACGCTCTCGGCGGTGCCATTGATGTAGCCGCCACCAACCCAGGTAGCTAAGATCAAAATTGGTACATAGCTTGTAAGTAAGCGAAGAAGAACAAATTTTGATGTTTTTTTCCAGTAAAATTCACGATGAAGTTTAGAGAAATCCGGAATGAAGCTGAAAGAAACACCGAGTCATCCTTGATGAAGTTGAGAGAAACACTGAGTCTTCCTTGATGAATTTGAGAAAAACACCGAGTCACCCTTGATGAAGTTGAGAGAAACACCGAGTCATTCTTGATGAAGTTGAGAGAAACACCGAGTCACCCTTGATGAAGTTGAGAGAAAGACCGAGTCATCCTTGATGAAGTTGAGGGAAACACCGAGTCATCCTTGATGAAGTTGAGAGAAACACCGAGTCACCCTTGATGAAGTTGAGAGAAACACCAAGTCACCCTTGATGAATTTGAGAGAAACACCGAGTCATCCTTGATGAAGTTGAGAGACACACCGAGTCACCCTTGATAAATTTGAGAGACACACCGAGTCATCCTTGATGAAGTTGAGAGAAACACCGAGTCACCCTTGATGAAGTTGAGAGAAACACCGAGTCATCCTTGATGAAGTTGAGAGACACACCGAGTCACCCTTGATAAATTTGAGAGACACACCGAGTCATCCTTGATGAAGTTGAGAGAAACACCGAGTCACCCTTGATGAAGTTGAGAGAAACACCGAGTGATTCTTGATGAAGTTGAGAGAAACACCGAGTGATTCTTGATGAAGTTGAGAGAAAGACCGAGTCATCCTTGATGAAGTTGAGAGAAACACCGAGTCACCCTTGATGAAGTTGAGAGAAACACCGAGTCATCCTTGATGAAGTTGAGAGACACACCGAGTCACCCTTGATAAATTTGAGAGAAACACCGAGTCATCCTTGATGAAGTTGAGAGAAACACCGAGTCACCCTTGATGAAGTTGAGAGAAACACCGAGTGATTCTTGATGAAGTTGAGAGAAACACCGAGTGATTCTTGATGAAGTTGAGAGAAAGACCGAGTCATCCTTGATGAAGTTGAGAGAAACACCGAGTGATTCTTGATGAAGTTGAGAGAAACACCGAGTCACCCTTGATGAAGTTGAGAGAAACACCAAGTCATCCTTGATGAATTTGAGAGAAACACGGTGTCATCCTTGATGAAGTTGAGAGACACACCGAGTCATCCTTGATAAATTTGAGAGGCACACCGAGTCATCCTTGATGAAGTTGAGAGAAACACCGAGTCACCCTTGATGAAGTTGAGAGAAACACCTAGTCATCCTTGATGAAGTTGAGAGAAACACCGAGTGATTCTTGATGAAGTTGAGAGAAACACCGAGTCATCCTTGATGAAGTTGAGAAAAACACCGAGTCATTCTTGATGAAGTTGAGAGAAACACCGAGTCATCCTTGATGAAGTTGAGAGACACATTGAGTCATTCTTGATGAAGTTGAGAGAAACACGGTGTCATCCTTGATAAAGTTGAGAGAAACACTGAGTAGGGAGCACCATAAATTTTGTTTGAAAGCTCCTCACCTGTACATGTAAACACGCCGATTGTTACACCAATATTTCTGCCTGCGACAATTGCTTCCTCCGTCTTTGACGTCGCCGATTTGTTAGTTTTTCTAGCTGCAATAATGCCAACAATCAGAATAATCAAGTAGAATGCTCCAATGCTTATTAGTGCTGCTATGTCCGCCATATTTTCGTTGTCTCTATGTACGTTTTGTAACTTTAGTAATACCTTAATACCTTCTGTGTCTCTTAAATTACTTGTCTTTGGCAGTAGCTGTTTCTTTGAAGCAAATTTCTTCAAACGCTACTTGACAGAAGAAAGCAAACTTCAAGAACTATTTATTTAAACAAGCATTCAGTGTGACTGCATGACTCAGAGCCGAATAATTTATCCAATCAACAGGAGTAAGCCTACAATCAATCAAACAGAATTTGCATCGAAGTTTTTGGGTTTAGACGTTTCACATTACATAGCCTTAATTTTATTAAGCATGGTCTTTCGAATATTTAAATGCATTAGCAGGTAAGAAACGTAGCTTATATTCAGTTGTTATTCTGCCTAGCTTGCGTGGTCAGCATTAATCAACATAAAGTAGCAGAAAGCATTCTAATTTGCATAAAACGCTCTTGTATTAATAAGGCTGATTGGCTAAGGCGTCCAAGATTTGTCTCAATTCGCCACGAGGATGCCCTTAGTTGGCTTGAAAATGCCAAAAGTAGTTCGGTAGACCTAAAAAGCAGGCTTCTACGAGCTATAAGGCTCATGTAGTTCTCATTATCATATTCTTATCGAACCAGAACGCTACTCATAGATAGTAGTAAGAAGGTAAAATTTTAAGTCCCTTGAAGTTTTTTTAGAGGTGGATGGATTCAAATTAGCTTTTATATGTTTTTAAACGTATAATTATTGAATTTTATGCAACAAATACAACAAAGCTAAAAAAATAAAACATTTGTTTCTTTAATTGCGATAAATCTAGAACGAGTTAAAAACGCAGGCATTTTATAACAGGAAACTCGCTTAATTTCTACCCACTCAGTTCCTGTTTCCCACTAAGTTGCTTCAGTGCTAACTGCTAAAATATTAGTCAGCATTCAAACACTATTTTTTGTTTAAAATAAAAGGCTTAGAAATGCTTGCCCTGGAGTCATTTTTTACAGATAAAAACCAGCAGTTTCTACGTTTTCACCACGCTAATAGAAGGTACGATTATGTTTTCGCTTCCTAAGACCCGTCTCCTAGGGATAAAAATCCCGTTACTATGCTGTTGTTATGCTGATAGAAAATACGATTATGCTTGTTCCTAAGACACGTCTCCTAGGGATAAAAATCCCGTTGCTATGCTGTTACCATGGATTTATATAACAAAGGCAAACGACAAACACAGATTGATAATCCAATCAGATATTCGGCTCCAGCATCCGATCGCTGGTCACGGATGGCTGTCGGTATCGACCAGCAGCCAATGAAGAACTCGATCTCAGTATTCCACCCTGACCAGCTGATCCCGATCCCGGAGATTTGCCAGTCGAGCCTCCAACAACAAAGCCGCGCTGATTCTGCAGCACCCAGCCAGGCTTGAACGGCCGGGTCATCTGCTGCTGCAGCATCCTCAGCTGATTGTAGGCCAATAGGTAGGCGTTGAAACCGATCATGAAATACATCACGGCGACGATCACTTCCTGGGTTTTGTCATCGATAGCGATGTAGTAGGACATATCCTGGCTGGCGAATTCAACGATAACAATGGCCATGGACAACAGCGGCACGGCTGTCCAGTTGTAGTGCATCCAGGCGTACGCCCACACGCGGTTACTGCGACTGCTGCCCACTGTGATGCTGTACACCAGATTCCAGGCGATTACGATGTGCTCAGCGGCGGCAAAGTACACCCGTTTAGAGCGGTACTCAACCAGGGTTCGGTGCTGGTTTTGGGTGCATGTTAGACTTTTAGTAGACTTAGAGTTTTAAATTGGTGGTTATCAATTCACTTAACATACGACTTTGGTATGTCTGACAACTCTTTTTGGTTGTCTAACAAGTTGGCGCCTGTCTGAACTGGAGTTGGCGCCTGTCTGAACTGGAGTTGGCGCCTGTCTGAACTGGAGTTGGCGCCTGTCTAAACTGGAGTTGGCGCCTGTCTGAACTGGAGTTGGCGCCTGTCTAAACTGGAGTTGGCGCCTGTCTGAACTGGAGTTGGCGCCTGTCTAAACTGGAGTTGGCGCCTGTCTGAGCTGGAGTTGGCGCCTGTCTAAACTGGAGTTGGCGCCTGTCTGAACTGGAGTTGGCGCCTGTCTAAACTGGAGTTGGCGCCTGTCTGAACTGGAGTTGGCGCCTGTCTAAACTGGAGTTGGCGCCTGTCTGAGCTGGAGTTGGCGCCTGTCTAAACTGGAGTTGGTGCCTGTCTTAACTGGAGTTGGCGCCTGTCTGAACTGGAGTTGGCGCCTGTCTGAACTGGAGTTGGCGCCTGTCTTAACTGGAGGTGGCGCCTGTCTGAACTGGAGTTGGCGCTTGTCTTAACTAGAGTTGGCGCCTGTCTAAACTTTGAGTTGGCGCCTGTCTAAACTGGATTTGGCGCCTGTTTAAACTGGATTTGGCGCCTGTCTAAACTGGATTTGGCGCCTGTCTAAAGGGATTTGGCGCTATTCTCACAGGTTAGAACCCTTTACCACATATTACCCTCATACTTACTCGTAAACAGGAATAATAAACAGTTAGGAAAAACACTCACAGAAGCAATTTCATTGTCGGTAAGGTCAGACGAGTCCAGCTCAAAGTGCGGATCGAGGCACAGCATAGCAATTAGGATCAGATGCAGCAGCCAGATGGCAATTCCAATGCTTCGTATTAGAGTGGAATAGTGAAGTCGAAAGTTACCTCGTTTCTCTTGCAGAGTACCGTCCATGATTAGGAGTTTTTGTGTCAATTTAATTTGACTATTAGATCGTATCAAAAAGATTTTGATTGTTACTGACTTTTAACCTGAAATATATCCATGCCATTAAAACAATTTTTACCAGAGACATTTTAGACTCTAATTTTTACCATCTGACAGCGTACTTTGTTGTTGTTGTTGTTTAGACTCTAAACTGCGGTGCTCTTGATTCATCCATTAAACTGGCAAGCATTTTTGTTAACTTCCCTATATTCAAGGACATTTATATGCAGAGATATGGACTGGCCATAGACAATCGACTTTTATGCGTTGGCTTTTACGAGTACATTGCAATCGTTTTACAATTTAATACCTTCGAAAACCCATTTCCCAGTAACTTTGACACCCCTTTCTCAGTAGCTTTGACACCCCCTTTGCCAGTAGCTTTGACTCCCCCTTTGCCAGTAACTTGGACAACCCCTTTGCCAGTTGCTTGGACAACCCCTTTGCCAGTAGCTTTGACTCCCCCTTTGCCAGTAACTTGGACAACCCCTTTGCCAGTTGCTTGGACAACCCCTTTGCCAGTAGCTTGGACAACCTCTTTGCCAGTAGCTTTGACACCCCTTTGCCAGTAGCTTTGACACCTTTTTGCCAGTAGCTTTGAAAACCCCTTTGCCAGTAGCTTTGAAAACCCCTTTGCCAGTAGCTTGGACACCCCCTTTGCCAGTAGCTTTGACACCCCTTTGCCAGTAGCTTTGACAACCCCTTTGCCAGTAGCTTGGACACCCCCTTTGCCAGTTGCTTGGACAACCCCTTTGCCAGTAGCTTGGACAACCTCTTTGCCAGTAGCTTTGACACCCCTTTGCCAGTAGCTTTGACAACCCCTTTGCCAGTAGCTTGGACACCCCCTTTGCCAGTTGCTTGGACAACCCCTTTGCCAGTAGCTTGGACAACCTCTTTGCCAGTAGCTTTGACACCCCTTTGCCAGTAGCTTTGACACCTTTTTGCCAGTAGCTTTGAAAACCCCTTTGCCAGTAGCTTTGAAAACCCCTTTGCCAGTAGCTTGGACACCCCCTTTGCCAGTAGCTTGGACACCCCCTTTGCCAGTAGCTTGGATACCCCCTTTGCCAGTAGCGTTGACACCCCTTTGCCAGTAGCTTGGACACCCCCTTTGCCAGTAGCTTTGACACCCCTTTGCCAGTAGCTTGGACACCCCCTTTGCCAGTAGCTTTGACACCCCTTTGCCAGTAGCTTTGAAAACCCCTTTGCCAGTAGCTTTGAAAACCCCTTTGCCAGTAGCTTGGACACCCCCTTTGCCAGTAGCTTTGACACCCCTTTGCCAGTAGCTTTGACAACCCCTTTGCCAGTTGCTTGGACACCCCCTTTGCCAGTAGCTTTCACACTCTCTTTGCCAGTAGCTTTGACAACCCCTTTGCCAGTAGCTTTGACAACCCCTTTGCCAGTAGCTTGGACACCCCCTTTGCCAGTAGCTTTGACACTCTCTTTGCCAGTAGCTTTGACAACCCCTTTGCCAGTAGCTTTGACAACCCCTTTGCCAGTAGCTTTGACACCCCTTTCCCAGTAGCTTTGACAACCCCTTTGCCAGTAGTTTTGGCAACCCCTTTGCCAGTAGCTTGGACACCCCCTTTGCCAGTAGCTTTCACACTCTCTTTGCCAGTAGCTTTGACAACCCCTTTGCCAGTAGCTTTGACAACCCCTTTGCCAGTAGCTTGGACACCCCCTTTGCCAGTAGCTTTGACACCCCTTTGCCAGTAGCTTTGACAACCCCTTTGCCAGTAGTTTTGGCAACCCCTTTGCCAGTAGCTTGGACACCCCCTTTGCCAGTAGCTTTCACACTCTCTTTGCCAGTAGCTTTGACAACCCCTTTGCCAGTAGCTTGGACACCCCCTTTGCCAGTAGCTTTGACACTCTCTTTGCCAGTAGCTTTGACAACCCCTTTGCCAGTAGCTTTGACAACCCCTTTGCCAGTAGCTTTGACACCCCTTTCCCAGTAGCTTTGACAACCCCTTTCCCAGTAGCTTTGACACCCCCTTTGCCAGTAGCTTTGACACCCCTTTCCCAGTAGCTTTGACAACCCCTTTCCCAGTAGCTTTGACACCCCCTTTGCCAGTAGCTTTGACGCCCTCTTTGCTATGTTCTATGCTATGTAGTAGCATTGGATGGGCACTTCCTCTTTGTACTTTTCTTCTTTTCTTTATGCAAACTGGTAAGTTGCTACGAGACAATTGTGTAGCTTCTTTTGAATTTCATCCATAGACAAATAAATTCTGTATAGGCTTTGAAAGCTCTTGAGCTTAGCTACATAGTTCGAATATTATATATATTAAAATTTTGAATAAATTTTCTATTTAGAACTTCGCTATTATAGTTCATCAGGATGAGTGCTCAACGACTTGCGCTGCTAGCCTTGCCCATTTTGCTCCTACTGATTTCTCTCGATTCAACAGTCCAAGCTCAAAGTCGCTGTTTGACAACTGTCATCAAAGAGATGAATATTGTGATATCGTCGAACTTAAAGAAATGGGGTGTAAGTCTTCTGCGTCTCCTATTTAATAAGGAATTTCGTCCCTACTTGTCAACATTTTCCCAATTCTCTTTTTCTCCCCGAATCAAGGTGCAAACGAAGTACGAAATGATCTTCACGTTCTCCTTCGTAGCCAGCCTGTTAACCATTCTGGCCCTGTGCATCGGTATTGCCACTTACGACTCGGCGCTGAAACGCGACTGGATCAAGGAGCTGGAGGAGCACGTGACCGCCAGGCACACAGCCAAGGTTAGGGCGGTGTGCGCGCTTCACGGCGTGTCAGCCTGCGCCTGCATGGGAAAGTACATCCTTGGCAGGGCTGTGGACGGCACCATCACCCAGGAGCAGGATGCTAACGAGTTGTGGGCTCAACAGATGAAACCAACCGAGGCCAATGAGGAATACCGGGATCACGTGGACTAATTAGTTGCTAAGTCTTTATTTGAATTCCGATAGAACGTTCTTAACACTTTAAAATTATACTTCACAAATTTTTGTTATTACTACCGTAAAAAATTCGACAGTTTCTCACAATTAGAAACTTTTCATGGGGCTGACTGGTTTGTATTGGAGCTAAATAATCTGGTTGTATTTGCGCTGAATTAGGATGTTTTGGAGCTGAATAAGCGGGTTGTTTTGGAGCTGAATAATCGGGTTGTGTTGGAGCTGAATAATCGGTTTGTTTTGGTGCTGAATAATCGGGTTGTGTTGGAGCTAAATAATCGGGTTGTGTTGGAGCTGAATAATCGGGTTGTGTTGGAGCTGAATAATCGGGTTGTGTTGGGGCTGAATAATCGGGTTGTGTTGGAGCTGAATTGTGTTGTGTTGGAGCTGAATTGGGTTGTGTTGGAGCTGAATTGGGTTGTGTTGGAGCTGAATCGGGTTGTGTTGGAGCTGAATCGGGTTGTGTTGGAGCTGAATAATCGGGTTGTGTTGGAGCTGAATAATCAGGTTGTGTTGGAGCTGAATAATCGGGTTGTGTTGGAGCTGAATAATCGGGTTGTGTTGGAGCTGAATAATCGGGTTGTGTTGGAGCTGAATAATCGGGTTGTGTTGGAGCTGGATTGTGTTGTGTTGGAGCTGAATTGTGTTGTGTTGGAGCTGAATTGTGTTGTGTTGGAGCTGAATTGGGTTGTGTTGGAGCTGAATTGGGTTGTGTTGGAGCTGAATCGGGTTGTGTTGGAGCTGAATAATCGGGTTGTGTTGGAGCTGAATAATCAGGTTGTGTTGGAGCTGAATAATCGGGTTGTGTTGGAGCTGAATCGGGTTGTGTTGGAGCTGAATAATCGGGTTGTGTTGGAGCTGAATTGTGTTGTGTTGGAGCTGAATTGTGTTGTGTTGGAGCTGAATCGGGTTGTGTTGGAGCTGAATCGGGTTGTGTTGGAGCTGAATAATCGGGTTGTGTTGGAGCTCAATAATCGGGTTGTGTTGGAGCTGAATAATCGGGTTCTGTTGGAGCTGAATAATCGGGTTGTGTTGGAGCTGAATTGTGTTGTGTTGGAGCTGAATTGGGTTGGAATTGGAGCTGAATTGGGTTGGAATTGGAGCTGAATTGGGTTGTGTTGGAGCTGAAATGGGTTGTTTTGGAGCTGAATTGGGTTGGAATTGGAGCTGAATTGGGTTGTGTTGGAGCTGAATAATCGGGTTGTGTTGGAGCTGAATTGTGTTGTGTTGGAGCTGAATTGGGTTGTGTTGGAGCTGAATTGGGTTGTGTTGGAGCTGAATCGGGTTGTGTTGGAGCTGAATAATCGGGTTGTGTTGGAGCTGAATAATCAGGTTGTGTTGGAGATGAATAATCGGGTTGTGTTGGAGCAGAATAATCGGGTTGTGTTGGAGCTGAATAATCGGGTTGTGTTGGAGCTGAATAATCGGGTTGTGTTGGAGCTGAATAATCGGGTTGTGTTGGAGCTGGATTGTGTTGTGTTGGAGCTGAATTGTGTTGTGTTGGAGCTGAATTGGGTTGTGTTGGAGCTGAATTGGGTTGTGTTGGAGCTGAATCGGGTTGTGTTGGAGCTGAATCGGGTTGTGTTGGAGCTGAATCGGGTTGTGTTGGAGCTGAATAATCGGGTTGTGTTGGAGCTGAATAATCGGGTTGTGTTGGAGCTGAATTGTGTTGTGTTGGAGCTGAATTGTGTTGTGTTGGAGCTGAATTGGGTTGTGTTGGAGCTGAATCGGGTTGTGTTGGAGCTGAATAATCGGGTTGTGTTGGAGCTGAATAATCGGGTTGTGTTGGAGCTGAATTGTGTTGTGTTGCAGCTGAATTGGGTTGGAATTGGAGCTGAATTGGGTTGTGTTGGAGCTGAATTGGGTTGGAATTGGAGCTGAATTGGGTTGGAATTGGAGCTGAATTGGGTTGTGTTGGAGCTGAATAATCGGGTTGTGTTGGAACTGAATTGGGTTGTGTTGGAGCTGAATTGGGTTGTGTTGGAGCTGAATTGGTTGGGAATTGGAGCTGAATTGGGTTGTTTTGGAGCTGAATTGGGTTGTTTTGGAGCTGAAATGGGTTGTGTTGGAGCTGAATTGGGCTGTGTTGGAGCTGAATTGTGTTGTGTTGGAGCTGAATTGGGTGGGAATTGGAGCTGAATTGGGTTGTGTTGGAGCTGAATTGGGTTGGAATTGGAGCTGAATTGGGCTGTGTTGGAGCTGAATTGGGTTGTGTTGGAGCTGAATTGGGTTGTGTTGGAGCTGAATTGGGTTGTGTTGGAGCTGAAATGGGTTGTTTTGGAGCTGAATTGGGTTGTGTTGGAGCTGAATTGGGTTGTGTTGGAGCTGAAATGGGTTGTTTTGGAGCTGAATTGGGTTGTTTTGGAGCTGAATTGGGTTGTGTTGGAGCTGAAATGGGTTGTTTTGGAGCTGAATTGGGTTGTTTTGGAGCTGAATTGGGTTGTGTTGGAGCTGAATTCGGTTGTATTTGCGCTGAATCGGATTGCATCGGATCTGAATAATCGGGTTGTATTTGCACTGGATTAGGTTGTATTGGAGCTGAGAAATGAGGTTGTATTGTAGCAAAATTTTTGTTTATTGGATTTGAATCGGATTTTATTGTGTCGTTTTTAACTGTATAAGAGACAAATGGACGGAAGAACAGAAGCGTTTTTAAACTGTTTGGGGTCAGTCACGTATTGTAGTTCAAGTCAATAAAATAAGCATGCAATTTATCGTTTGGGTTGGAATTGGAGCTGAATTGGGTTGTGTTGGAGCTGAATAATCGGGTTGTGTTGGAGCTGAATTGTGTTGTGTTGGAGCTGAATTGGGTTGTGTTGGAGCTGAATTGGGTTGTGTTGGAGCTGAATCGGGTTGTGTTGGAGCTGAATAATCGGGTTGTGTTGGAGCTGAATAATCAGGTTGTGTTGGAGATGAATAATCGGGTTGTGTTGGAGCAGAATAATCGGGTTGTGTTGGAGCTGAATAATCGGGTTGTGTTGGAGCTGAATAATCGGGTTGTGTTGGAGCTGAATAATCGGGTTGTGTTGGAGCTGGATTGTGTTGTGTTGGAGCTGAATTGTGTTGTGTTGGAGCTGAATTGGGTTGTGTTGGAGCTGAATTGGGTTGTGTTGGAGCTGAATCGGGTTGTGTTGGAGCTGAATCGGGTTGTGTTGGAGCTGAATCGGGTTGTGTTGGAGCTGAATAATCGGGTTGTGTTGGAGCTGAATAATCGGGTTGTGTTGGAGCTGAATTGTGTTGTGTTGGAGCTGAATTGTGTTGTGTTGGAGCTGAATTGGGTTGTGTTGGAGCTGAATCGGGTTGTGTTGGAGCTGAATAATCGGGTTGTGTTGGAGCTGAATAATCGGGTTGTGTTGGAGCTGAATTGTGTTGTGTTGCAGCTGAATTGGGTTGGAATTGGAGCTGAATTGGGTTGTGTTGGAGCTGAATTGGGTTGGAATTGGAGCTGAATTGGGTTGGAATTGGAGCTGAATTGGGTTGTGTTGGAGCTGAATAATCGGGTTGTGTTGGAACTGAATTGGGTTGTGTTGGAGCTGAATTGGGTTGTGTTGGAGCTGAATTGGTTGGGAATTGGAGCTGAATTGGGTTGTTTTGGAGCTGAATTGGGTTGTTTTGGAGCTGAAATGGGTTGTGTTGGAGCTGAATTGGGCTGTGTTGGAGCTGAATTGTGTTGTGTTGGAGCTGAATTGGGTTGGAATTGGAGCTGAATTGGGTTGTGTTGGAGCTGAATTGGGTTGGAATTGGAGCTGAATTGGGCTGTGTTGGAGCTGAATTGGGTTGTGTTGGAGCTGAATTGGGTTGTGTTGGAGCTGAATTGGGTTGTGTTGGAGCTGAAATGGGTTGTTTTGGAGCTGAATTGGGTTGTGTTGGAGCTGAATTGGGTTGTGTTGGAGCTGAAATGGGTTGTTTTGGAGCTGAATTGGGTTGTTTTGGAGCTGAATTGGGTTGTGTTGGAGCTGAAATGGGTTGTTTTGGAGCTGAATTGGGTTGTTTTGGAGCTGAATTGGGTTGTGTTGGAGCTGAATTCGGTTGTATTTGCGCTGAATCGGATTGCATCGGATCTGAATAATCGGGTTGTATTTGCACTGGATTAGGTTGTATTGGAGCTGAGAAATGAGGTTGTATTGTAGCAAAATTTTTGTTTATTGGATTTGAATCGGATTTTATTGTGTCGTTTTTAACTGTATAAGAGACAAATGGACGGAAGAACAGAAGCGTTTTTAAACTGTTTGGGGTCAGTCACGTATTGTAGTTCAAGTCAATAAAATAAGCATGCAATTTATCGTTTGTTTACACCCGACCGAAATTTTTTGTGCGCAAATCCATAGGAAAATTAAATGGAAGATTTTTATCTCTGAATCCCTTTGTCTGATGAAGAATGCCAGTACAGAAAGTGCATGATTCCGTGTGAATGTCTTGCCTGTGCAATGCAATTTAGCTTAGACTGAAGTTAAACGCTCTGTAGACTGGAATCCCTACATGCATATTTCATATCGCGAACATCCTTAAGCTTCTAAATCAATTTGGATTATTGATGCAATTTCGATTAGATGCCGAATGCTACACAAATAAGCAAGATAGAAATCTAGAATGGCATATAAACTTAAACATGGAGGCACAAACCTTTTAAGCATCGTTTATAAATAATAAATAGTTCTACCTTGATTATTCAAGGCACAAAAATTGGTCGGAGCTTAAGAGTAAAAAATTATTTTCATAAGCCGCCGTATAGATTTAGGCCCAGTCTGTCTGAAGGTTGAAAAGCATTCAATGGGAAATCGCATGTTTTAGTTATATGGTTAAGTAAAAACCACTGACCATGCAGATCGCGTCCTTCGCGCACGCCTAAATGCCACCAAACCAAAGCATCTCTAGCTGGCCCAAAGTTGACTGCGTAGCAACACGATGGCGCCATCTGTTCCCGAAATGCATGTTCCACTTTTGCACTTTTAGCTAGCTGCAGAAGAGATTGAAATGCGGCTGCCGGAGGGGGGAAGAATGATGGCATAAGAAAGAAAGGCCAAAAATTCGAAGTGGCACGTTCGCTGCGATTGCGGGGAAATTTCCCGAACATTGCAACAAGACTTTTCCCCTTCCCTTGCTTGATGGGGGGAGGGGAGGGGGGGATAGATCGAGACTTTCACCGCCGACTTCGGTCCAATCTGTGCCCTACAAAATGTCTGCCGAAAATTGGGGGGCAAGGGAATCGAAATTCGGATCTAGGGTATAAAGTTTGTCGCAGACACCGCTCGGGGCATTGCTTCTTCAGTGGCTTCTTCTGTTCAATTGTCTCGAACTTATTTTCGTCGACTGTACTGACGAAGCTTGCCAGAAAAAAATGTCGTCTTCTGAGTGCCAGCAGCTCCAACTACTTCTAACCGGCGGTCCGCCATGGGGATTTCGTCTCCGAGGCGGCGGCGGCGGCGCCGGTCTCTGGGTCCGTCGAGTTCGTCGACGAAGTCCCGCGCACGCGGCCGGCCTAAACGAGGGCGACCGGCTTGTATCGCTGAACGGGGCGAGCCTGATCGGCCGGAGCCACGCCTTCGCCGCTCAGCTCATCGAGCGCGGCAAACGCGGCTCGCTCAGCCTGTGCGTTGAGCGCTGGATTTCACCGCCGTCAGTTTACGGCCGACTAGACTGGACGGCGGCCTCGTCGAGTCTCGGCGATCTAGACAATACCGACACTTGGCAGGACGATTTTAGCGAGCTGGCCGCCGCCGCCGCTGCCAACGAATCGGACTGGTTCAACAATGAGGCCGAGGATGAGTTTGGCGGGTCGCTGACCCCGGTGCAGGAGCTGCCAGTGCCAGAGCTGCCGTTGAGAAAACTTCTGGCCGAGGTGAGTCGAGTTTTGCACGGTAAAATTTTGATACAGTTGACTACTTGCAAGGAGGAAATTAAGATTTACGCAGAAAATAGCTGAAATAGCTCTCAACATTCGTAAACCATGTTCTCAACCAAAGTAAAGCCACCATTCTAGAGGTTAGGTCCTCTACGATAGCTCATTCTCGAGCCTTCAACTCAGTCCCGCCGCGATAACCTCAGTATCGTTTCTTAGCCTCGACCCTAGTCCCTTTGTGAGCCTCACCCCAGTCCCTTTGTGAGCCTCACCCCAGTCCCTTTGTGAGCCTCACCCCAGTCCCTTTGTGAGCCTCACCCCAGTCTCTTTGTGAGCCTCACCCCAGTCACTTTCTGAGCCTCACCCCAGTCCCTTTGTGAGCCTCACCCCAGTCACTTTCTGAGCCTCACCCCAGTCCCTTTGTGAGCCTCACCCCAGTCCCTTTGTGAGCCTCACCCCAGTCACTTTGTGAGCCTCACCCCAGTCCCTTTGTGAGCCTCACCCCAGTCCCTTTGTGAGCCTCACCCCAGTCACTTTGCTACCGACAGGCGCCCGGACCCAGCACCAACGGTTTCACCAATCCCTATGCCGACCTGCCAGCCATCCCGTTCAACCGGCTGGTCCGCGAGCCGACACCCTCGCTGGCGCCAGTGCCGTCAACCGGCACAAGACGTCGATACGCCGACTCGGCCTACGCCGGCACTCCCGGCTATCCAACCGTGGAGGAGCGGAAGCGAATGGCTCGCCGAGTGGCGCGCAGTCTCACCGATCCGATCAATCGCGCTTCGCGAGGTGCCGGCATGTTCGCCGGGCGTCGACAACGCGCCGACAAATTCACCGTCGAAGGCCCCGAGCCGAATAGTTTCGACGTGTCGTTGTCGAAACCGATCAACGCGATGATTGACACCTCGACTGGCACTACAGATAGTCGGATTGTGCCGCTGTCCTCCGACGTGTTTGTTCGACCAACGCAACCAAAAACCGTAGCCGAGTTCGTTGAACAGGAGCTTCAGTCCGCCCCTAAGCTGACCCACGCCGACTACAATCCGGCCAAGGCGTTCGAGCTGGCGGCTGCCCTGCGCCAGGGCAAGGCCGCCCAAGTGCTGGAGAAGCGACGCCAGCGGGCCGAGAAATTCGTTGTCGAAGGCTTCGGCCAAGGTGGAGGAGTGGCTGCCGCAGTCGCTAACGCTCCGGCGATGGTCGGAAGCAACGGTGGAGCCGGCGATGGAGGCGGTGTGTCCGAGTTGTGATGTTGCTAGGCTCTGATGCAATTGCGGAAGTTATCAAATGGATGTGTCTTGACAGGAAGACTGTATATGTGCTTCTAAAAACTTTACTATCAAGCGGTCATTATAACACCTCAAAACTTTCAACAAATAACAATTTTATATAGTTTTCTCTCTCCTTTATTTAGATATTTTCCTCAATCGTGCCTTTTACGATGCCTGTTCAGCGATTTTCTTATTTTCAGATCAATCATTATCCCTAATTTTCTAAATTAGTATGTTTCGCTTAAGCACAATCTTATATGAAACGAGCTTATCGATGTTTAATATTGATTAAAAACTATTTTCCGATGTGTACTAGCAAGTAAGTTTTTAAATTACTCAAAAGCTAATGAATTTTAGAGCGTAAATGTACATTAGCGAGTCAACCTTAATGTACATTGGCGAGTCGGCTTTAATGTACATTGGCAAGTCAATTTTAACGTGCATTAGCAAAGTCGTTTTTAGTGTACACTAGTTTATTATATATCAGCGAGTCAACTGAACTGCAAATTTTCGGTTCAGTTGAAGTTGTCATAAGTCATCTAATGTCAGAAGCTTCCACCAAATTCGTACCTATTCAAAACTGTAAAGGTTCTCTGTACTTATAACGAGTAACAGTCATGAACATTTCTCCCTATTATATATGCCTGATGTATTAAGCACTCTAACCCTGAGCATATTTTTTATCGTTATTCTTTGCCACACGCAAGTTCTCTTAATGTCATTTTTAATTTTCAACAAAATAAAACAATTTTTGAGCTATCCGATGTTTGAAACTGTGAAGCAACTGTTACCTTTCAATCCTATTAAAAATGGCACCAGCTTTGCAGTTTCTGTTTTTTAAACTTTAAATAAAATCGAAAAGTACAGTTATAATGCGGCAACCGAGAAATAACTTTACACGCATATGGGTGTGAAATTCGTTTATGCCGAAAAGTTTTGCAAATGTCACCTTTTTAACATATAAAGACTGCGCAATATACCCTGGAAAATCTTTAGACATGCAACTGGAAACATTTTGCGGCTCGCAATATTCTAGATTGCGTTCCTATATTGGTCGCGTAAAGTGTAAATTTGCCATATAGAGACATTTCCGAAGTTTGTGTTGCAACCCATGATGTTAAAATCGGTAGTAAAAGCTACATGGCGTCCAGATGTAGCTGGTAGTGCTGCCAATACCTCGTAGCTTTTATGGTCCTCAGCTCGACTGTGCATGTATCCAACGCTTTTGTTTTACTGTGACACTATAATTCAAACAGACTTTTGCGTAGCTAGTTTTACACCAGAAAATTACGATGCTGTTTAGCAAAATGGCTTTATAAAACTAAAATATGCAAAGAGTGGTATTGAAAAACAATTTCGAAGTAGAATAAATGACAGTCAGTAATTTTATTAAGTAGCGGTGCGAATTATAAAGCTAAATTAATAAGTTAAATTTCTATGATTATGATTTTAAATTATCGAAGCACAATATACATTTAGTTACGCAATCAATTTACTTTGCTACTTTGATGCGATATTTTTTAAGGATTTGTTTATCTGTACACAAGAGGACTAAAAAGTGGGGAAGACAAATCAGGATTAAAGAAGAGAAGCTAATAAGCAGACGAGATCGGTATGAGCGGCGGTTGCACTTTAAGCATCTCCAGACCAAACAAAAAATGCCAGTTCATCCCGCTAATCCGCCGCAGCCGCATGTCGGCCCGCTAGGCGACAAACAAAACGGCGCCTCCAAAATCAGCAGCTGCGATTCAAACCTGGTGGATAGTCGCTTCAAATCTGAGCCCCTTGGCGGTTGAAACGATCGTCTTAGACGGCGTTGAATCTTTTTGCCCGGGAATTCCTCACGGTGCTCGGCCTCGACTAGCAGGCAGTTGGCAACAGAGTCCACGCTGACTCGAACTTCATCAGCCGAGTACTCGTTTCCAAGTCGAACAGTGACCCGATAGATACCAGTTGAACCAGCCGCCCGACAACATGTTAATAAACTTTCACCTTCGTCAACTTGTTCTTTATCGACACAGTCGATGTTTTGGCCGCTGTTCAACAGTCGGTGCTGCAGTCTTTGTCGCCGACTGTGGGTGAGAAATTCGCGCATCTCGTCGGCGATGGACGCGCAGTCGGTGCTGGAGGAGGTCATGCCCGGTTCGGATCGGGAATTAATCGAATAAGCCTGGGTGTGGGCCATTTTGCAGAGCGTGTTTTACCCACAGTTATATAATGGAGCCACTTAGGAAATAGTGAAGACCTGGGTCTCCACTTAACGCCCAAACACACCTAGAGCGATAATTATTGGCTACGAAGGGCAGTTATAGAGCATAGGTAACCAAAGTGTGCATGCGAGCGCTACGAGGTCAGGGCAATACGAGCTAGCACAGCAACCAAAATGAGATAAGAGAATTTCACTGCTCAGTTATGCAGGCTTTTTAAGGATAACATTTTCTGTGCGCAATAAAACTCTTTCTCTCCATTTTTTTGAAGTGTGAGACTAAACTTGGTGGTCCCGATAGCTAGCTATTATAGCTAATGTTGTGTTTTCTTTTTTTGGCCACTTGGTTCAGATTGCTGGCTTTAATTGTTTGGCCAGGCTAAGTGTTGAAACTAGCCAAACTAGTCATCTCAGGTTCATTCACATGACGGCTAGGCTCCTAAAGAGAGGAATATTATGTCTAAAAATATCCCACGGCACAACAGCATGTGTGCGCAGCTAGATGGGTGGCAACAATTAATCAAACTTTTCACACACACACTGGTAACCCGGAAAAAATGCGGGAATAAGAGCCTTGTTTTTGGGAATAAAAGTATTTTATTCGGTAGTTAAATGACCTCGAGGTCATTTAACCGACGCCCCTACATGTAGCCAATTGGCAATAATTTCTTAGGTGAGAAATTATGCACCTTATTAAACAAAAATATTTGTGTCGTTGACATTTTAGCTCTCAGCGCTGAGGTGGGTGAGCGCCGCTCCTAGAAAACTTGTTTGATTAAACTGGTTTAGCCTTATCGTTTGAGGCGTTTTTTCGGGTCAGTTAGTGAGTCATAAATGCTCGAGCCTACTCGTAAAGCGATGACAAAGTTTACTAATCTTTCTCTTTGAAAAGCTATTCGGCAATGCTGTAAATTCAAACGTATATAATCTTATATTCGAGTTCGAGTATAAGTAACTTTTCAAAGGTTATAATGCAAAATTTGTTCCCGCAACGAATGTAATCTGTTACTAGAAAACTTGCTTGGACTTGCGCAGGTTAAAAAGGGTTTTGAATATTTCGTCTTGCCTACTGTTTACTGACCAGTAGGCAACAAGAATTTTTTGCACATATCTAAAAAACTCTGACTGTCGAAGCCTTTTTTCCGTCATTTGAAAAAACTAATTATTGAACAAAAAACATTTTTTATTCTAATTACTACTTTTAATCCGTCTGAATTAAATTGCATGGACTGGAATAGATCTTATAGAGTAATAGACAGACAGGCTGAAAGGCTCACAGACAGACAGACACACATACAGGCAGACAGGTAAATAGAAACACGGACAGAAAGACAGCCAGACAGACCGACAGACACAGACAGAAACAGAAAGATAGAGACAGACAGACAGACAGACAGACAGACAGACAGACAGACAGACAGACAGACAGACAGACAGACAGACAGACAGACAGACAGACAGACAGACAGACAGACAGACAGAAAGACACAGGCAGAGACAGACAGTCAGAAAGACAGACAGAAAGACAGACAGACAGAAAGACACAGGCAGAGACAGACAGTCAGAAAGACAGACAGACAGACAGACAGACAGACAGACAGACAGAAAGACAGACAGACAGAAAGACACAGGCAGAGACAGACAGTCAGAAAGACAGACAGACAGACAGACAGACAGAAAGACAGACAGACAGAAAGACACAGGCAGAGACAGACAGTCAGAAAGACAGACAGAAAGACAGACAGACAGAAAGACACAGGCAGAGACAGACAGTCAGAAAGACAGACAGACAGACAGACAGACAGACAGACAGAAAGACACAGGCAGAGACAGACAGTCAGAAAGACAGACAGACAGACAGACAGACAGAAAGACAGACAGACAGAAAGACACAGGCAGAGACAGACAGTCAGAAAGACACGGCAGACACAGGCAGAGACAGTCGGACAGAGTCAGACAGACAGACAGACAGACAGACAGACAGACAAACAGAGAAAGCTAGAATGCTGAATGCTTTCAAGCTCAAATAACTGAATTGGTAGCTACTAATAATTTCAATAAAAGCGCTGCACTAAGACGGAAATGCGTGCAGCACATGAGATTTTATAGTCAATTTTCTCCCGGATAAAAACAAGTTAGGCTAATCTATGCAGGTGCGGAGGTTTTTCTCGCTTTCTTCCCAAAGTACCCTCACGTGAGGACACGAGGCGTCTCGTTGTAAACACCAAAAAAATTTTTGCACGCTGTTTTTCAAGCCATTGTTATCTTTATCAGATAATTTGACACCATTTTGCGCTCACAATACAAACAAAATTGACACACTTACGCAGTTAAGCTGTATATTTATCTTAGAATATTGAACAGAAGATATTCGCGCTGTATAAACAGAAGACTGTTTATACAAATAAAATCAAACGGTTTAATTAGAATGACCAAACATTAATTGCAAAAAAATTATCAATCATGAATGACAGTTTGAACGCATACGCCAATATTTAAAAATTTTTATTTTTAGTAAACATTTATAAACCATGCAGTAAATTTTTGTTACAGAATTACGAGCGTCTTTGCCTTAACTTGGTATTGATTTCTGCGTACTAATAAATTTGAAAATATCATAAATTTTTAATACAAAAACAAAACAACATAATTACAGAAGTAACAAGATAGGCAGCTATTAACGTGACCAATATAAAAAATTATTAAAAAAATAAACACTTAACTTCAAATTATTTATATAATATTGAGACGAGTATAACAAAAAGCAAACATGGCTTGCAACAAACAGTACTATCGCTAAATTACCGGTCTGCACAGCCTGTTGAATTTGTTTGAGTTTGAGTCACGTGGATGCTCACGTAAACAACCCCGTCTATCACTCCCCCACGTTTTCCTACCCCCGTGTGTACACGCGCAAGCCCTCACGCCTTTCCCCCGGCCTCTTATCTATTTGGTCACCTTACTGCCAATGCACGCACAGCGTAACCACCCCCAATTTTCTGTTATCGGATAAAATGAGACTCCTTCATTAAAGTCACTACAAGTACTGAACAGTGGGTCGACAAAAAACAGTTTTTTTAAAATGCGCACTCGGGAATCAATACGGACATATGGAACAATATAAAACAAAACTACTTCAATGAGATTTGCTGTAGCCAATATTTTCTTAAGTGCATAAATTGTTCCTTAGACATATAAATCAATATTGATTACACAATACTGGTAGACAAATACAAAGCAACATAGTATAGCTAATTTGTTAGATAACACTGCACGGCAGGCACAGCCTCAAAGCATTTATTAATTTATAAATCGGTGCCCATTTTACAATTATGACACACGGATTGACTATGGAAAAACAGACACATTTTATTGATTTGTATCTTCGTATTTATAAGCTCATTTTCGCCGGCAATTTTTTTCACCAAAGTACAATCTAGCCAAGGCCTCTTCCTATTGGCCAGGCGCTCGCGACTACTTATTGGCCACCTTCAGCCTCTTCCTGATTGGCTGCGGGCGGGTCAGCCGGGGAGAGTTTAGCCAGCTGAGCTTCTATGCTAGCCAGACGCTCGTCCAATCGCCGTTCGATGCCTTCAAGGCGGGTATCCAGCCACTGTCGGAGATTGTTCAAAGCGTGTCGAGAGGCCGCGGTGGCCAGGGTCTGTTGTTGAAGTTGCTGCTGCTGCTGCTGCTGCTGCTGCTGCTGCTGAGTCAAAGATGATGCCATTGAGCCGGAGAAGTTCTGGCGCTGCGGAGACGTTGCCAATGGATTCTGCGGTCCGACATGATGCAGTGTCGATCCAGATGGTTGACTGACAGCTGGCAGTGCCGATGGATTGTCGCTGTCAATCAGTATGAGCATCAGGCTGATGCTGGCCAGTTTGAGGTTGCCCGGACTGGCCAGGGAGAGGAACTGAAGTTGTCGGAGGGACAGGGAGTATTGCACTGGGCAGAGTCTTGGGTTAGGATTGCAAATGCGAAGAGTAATGACGACAGGAAGTATCAAGGTAGTAGAGTTAGACTATAGTCGTTTGGGTCATACAAGAACGAGTCATAATGTCGATTCATAAGTGAGAATATGGATCATAGACGAGAAGGGAGAATCATTATTGGGAATTGGAAGTATCCAGTCGTAGAAAACCGAGAAGAAACAGACAAAAAAGCTTTGAGCAATCAGTCAAATTGAAATTTTATATCGAATTTTTCTTTGACATCCCCAACCGGCCCTAATCATCAGGCGGGGTAGATAGTCGCATTACAAGAAATTAATTGACGCAGCCAACTGCCCGCCGAAATCAGAAATAAAAAAAAGCAGCAGCAAAAAAATCTTTGCCGGAATCCGACTCGAACACGCGCCAGGTGGCACTCCGAATGGTTGCAAAATAGTTTCTTTTTGGTGGATTGAATTAATAGCTACCGTAAAGGGGCAGGACACATTGAGACAGATACATAGAAAAAGAAGCGAAGCGAAGTGAAAGCAGATCTCTGCAACAGCTGCTACTCTCTCTCTCTCTCGCTCTCTCTTTCTCGCTCGTTCTGTCTCTTTCCGTCGACAGCTCGGGCCAAAATCACAAATTGCAATCACGACCCGACCCCCCCGCAGCAACCCCCTCCTCCGAAACTGGCCCAAGCTCCCTCTATCTCTGTCTCTCCGTCTGCACAAGCGTTATAAAGCGCAATCTCTTGTGGCAGAAAGAGGCGGGCAATTATGAGACGAAGACAGAAAGAGAGATGAAGAGAAGAGTTTCGCAGGAGGAATAGCGTTGGATCTCCGTTTCAGACTAGAAAAATAAGCCGTCGGAGAAGCCCTCCTACGCACTGTATAGCCTGCATATCCATAGCCAAACTAAACAGCGTTGCATAAATAGGCTAAAAACGATTATTTAAGTGTCGGCGAAGCCATAAATTACTGCGCTTTCAATGACAGTTTCTTATCATAAAGCTATTATATTATTGTTGTGCAGGACTGTGAGTGCTGAATTGGGCCAGCTATACGCAGCCATGCATTGTGAATTTCGTGAGCTGCAGTGCACAAACTGGTGGCTCTGTGTCTGCTACTGGCCAGATGAATGTCTCAATTATGGTTAATTAGCATCTGTGACAGTAAAAATACTAAATGGTGCATTGCTACTGGTGTACCTAATCTAGCAACCTCATATTGTGCCTCTTATCTCGACGACTGTTCACTATTTTTCTACCTGGGCAATATGTTGTTGTCTGTCTGTTTCTTTCCGCTAAAACACAACGGCAGCAAAAGATAATAACAATAGCTAAATAACAGTCGTGGCCTCAGTCCAAAGTTCTGGAAAGTTGAGAAAACAACACACCCATTTTTGTAGGTAGAAAAAAGTAAAATCGGAAACTACAAAATTCTACGAGAAAGCAGAGATGGACACAGCCCTCTGTGATCAGAAAGCAGAGATGGAAACATCCATCTGTGATCAGAAAGCAGAGATGGAAACATCCATCAGTGATTAGAAAGCAGAGATGGAAACATCCATCTGTGATCAGAAAGCAGAGATGGAAACATCCATCTGTGATCAGAAAGCAGAGATGGAAACATCCATCTGTGATCAGAAAGCAGAGATGGAAACATCCATCTGTGATTAGAAAGCAGAGATGGAAACATCCATCTGTGATCAGAAAGCAGAGATGGAAACATCCATCTGTGATCAGAAAGCAGAGATGGAAACATCCATCTGTGATCAGAAAGCAGAGATGGAAACATCCATCTGTGATTAGAAAGCAGAGATGGAAACATCCATCTGTGATCAGAAAGCACAGATGGAAACATCCAATCTCAGATGGAAACAGCAGGAAACAGATGGAAACATCCATCTGTGATCAGAAAGCAGAGATGGAAACATCCATCTGTGATCAGAAAGCAGAGATGGAAACATCCATCTGTGATCAGAAAGCAGAGATGGAAACATCCATCTCTGATCACAAAGCAGAGATGGAAACATCCATCTGTGATTAGAAAGCAGAGATGGAAACAGCCCTCTGTGATCAGAAAGCACAGATGGAAACATCCAATCTCAGATGGAAACAGCAGGAAACAGATGGAAACATCCATCTGTGATCAGAAAGCAGAGATGGAAACATCCATCTGTGATCAGAAAGCAGAGATGGAAACATCCATCTGTGATCAGAAAGCAGAGATGGAAACATCCATCTGTGATCAGAAAGCAGAGATGGAAACATCCATCTGTGATCAGAAAGCAGAGATGGAAACATCCATCTGTGATCAGAAAGCAGAGATGGACACATCCATCTGTGATTATGCAGGAGGAGTTAGAAATACACAATTCTTTTTCACTAGTCTCACAATTTGCTTTATTGAATTTGTCTGATGATGCTGTGCTAAAGCCAAGGCAAAACTACTATTAATCCCCCTGACAAACAGATTAGCAATAGTCATGATGCGGCGTTTTTTTTCCTGATTAAGATAATTTCCTTTCTCTGTTTTATCCCTCTACACGGGCACTGTTTTCACTCGCTTTCTGTCTGCTTTTTGTATCTTTCCGGATTTCAGTTAGAGCTAAAATCTCGAGTTATATTTTTTCCCGCATTTTCAATTTCCATTTCAAGAAGTCGACTAAATAAAACGTAGATGATACCCACTCGTGGCCACTTCACTATAGAGACCAATTCGTGACACTTTAAATTTGATAGCCCATAGTCTGGGGTATTGAAAAATTATTTTGCTAAATCTAATGGCATCAATATCATTTTCTCGATGAATAGCTAATTAAGAAAAAATTAATGCACTAAATTAATTTTCAGTCACTTGTCAATCTAATAATTAATTCCCGACGCGATTGGAGGCGTCAAGTCAGATGGATTTGTTTCAGAATGAATGGCGCTTGATGAGGAATTCGAAACCTTCATAGCACTAAATTAAAATATTGATAGATAGAAAAAATAGATAAAAAAGAGCTACTTAGATCGCGGAGTTAAGGCGAATGAACCTTCGAATTCCAAAGCTTAAAATGAATGTTACAAGCTAAATTAGTTCTTTCTTTACTGAAAACTCTGACTCGATAGGAAGAAATGGGGTTAAGAGATAAAGACAGAGCTAGCTGGATTAAACTGTCGCCACGGGATCTCCTCATATCAATTATTTTCTAATTCTGCATCGTGTGGGAAGGGAAAGGATAAAAAGGATCGAAGATTAATGGAAGAGAAAATCGAAAATTAAGTGTAAGAAGTGTAAGTGCAAGCTTAATTGGTAACACAATGATTTATCCAAGCCCTGTGTCTATAGAAAGTGCAGGCCAATGAGTCCCAGTGTGTCTCTGCACGCTTAAAAAATAGCCATTTTTTCTGTGCCCAAATGAGACACAGAGGACATAGTCAAGCAAAAGACATAGATAAGCTTTAGGCTGCCTAATTTAATGTTATACAGAGCTTACAGATAGCGTTATCAATTTCTAGGAGGATGGTGTTTGGCCGTGTTTGTTATTAAACTAAAGTTGGCGTCTGATTATAAAAAAATTGTATTGCAGTAGCTGCTGTATAGCTTGTTGCCTGCAAATTTCTTGTCTCACTAAACTTCCCGTTCCCTAAACTTCACAATCCATAAACTTCACAATTCCCTAAACTTCACAATCCACTAAACTTCACAATTCCCTAAACTTCACAATCCACTAAACTTCACGATCCACTAAACTTCACAATCCAAAAAATTCGCAGTCCCAAAACATCCCTATCCCTAAACCTCCCTATCCATAAACTTCACAATCTCCAAACTTTATAATCCCTATACTTCACAATCCCCAAACTTCACAATCCCTAAACTTCAAAATCCCCTAAACGTCCCTATCCATAAACTTCACAATCCCAAAAACTTCGCAATCCTTAACTTCTCAATTCCCAAAACTTCCTAATCCCAAAAACTTCAAAATCCCCTCAACTTCTCAAAATCCCAAAGACTTCATAATCCCAAAAATTTCACAATCCCAAAAGCTTCGCAATCCTCAAACTTCACAATCCTCAATCTTCACAATCACCAATATTCTTAATCCCCGGACTCTATGACTTCAAATGAGCAATCCCAAAGTTTCAATTTTTAGGATTCACAACTCTTTCAGTCTAAGTAGTGAACTTCAAAATACACAGGTCTTTTTTCGAAGCATGTTCAAATACGAGCGTAGCTACGTTAAAAAAATTGTACGTAAAAGGGGTAGAACTGGAAAGTTGACTAGACGCGATTAGTTATGCAAATTTTATGCGTTATAATTATAATTTATGATAACATATTCGATTAGCTAACCGAAAGACAGAAGCCCCTAAAGTTGGTCATAAATCTACTTAGAGTCTGCAGGTTTCTGCTAGACACAGACGGGGCAGTGACAGAGACAGCATGTAATTAACAGTGCTCAAGACAACTGACGGCATTAATATTTTATAACTTTGTAAATTGCGATTCCTGATAATCAGCCCGAGATGGAAACCATACAAAAACTTTTTCCTATGTTAGACAGGTCGAAGTAGCGCAGTTCACGGTGAAACTTACAAGCCTTTGTTTCGAACACGTGCACAGCAATTAGAGCTCATAAGAATAGGAGGAATAGTGAGGAATAAAATATGCCTTGCTAAATAAAGGCCACGAATCCTTGAGTTGAGACTCGAACCCACGACCATCCCATAATTCCTAACCTCCTCCTTTAGGGGCGAAAATGCTAAAAAAAACTGAAGAAAAGTTGCTAAAATAACTAACCTTGAACCGGAGCTCCGAACACGGTTCCGGCAGCGAGTAGGTGAACCGACACCACGTACTAGCCAGCGTACCAATCGGTGCACCCCTAATAGTGCAAGCGTACTCTCCGCGTCCGTTGTAGACTTCAGCCACTTTGGCTGTGGCGGCGACGCTAGCTGTGTGAAACAGACAAGAATTGCCAACGTCGCTGCTTCTGCCGCAGCTGCCGCCGCCGCTACGGCCAGAGTCCAAAGGGCAGACCAGTCGCAATTCGCACGTGTCCTTCGACGAAGGAGTGTTTGAAAGTTCCGGGTGTTGGAAAGGGCAGAGTCGAACGAAGCTCTTTGGCAAGGTGGTGGCATTGTCGGACCTGTGTGAATTGGTTAGTTAAAATTGATTTGTTATAATTTTTTAAGTATTTTTGTGTCATGCCACGCTTTTGTGTTATGTATCTGAAGTAATTCTAAGGCATTGAATATAGTGACTCCGAAATAATATCCACTGAGCAAATTTTTTAGATTGCCACTAATCTAATCTAATATTAAAATCTAGCGCTTCTATATTTTTTAAAAACCACTTCTGACTTGCCAAATATAGGCAAAAAAATTAATTCAAAGTCGAAAATTTGTCATTAGTTTAAAAAAATAATACTAGCTACAACCTAAGAATTGTTAACATCATTTTTTTTTACTTATAAAATAATATTAAAAATTATGATCAAACCTTAAGATTTATCCTTTAACCTTAAGCTTAAAAGAAAAATCTTTAAAAAATAATTAACTTCAAAATAAAAAGTTTAACAATAAAGGATAATAAAAATATCGATATTAAATATCACAAACTTAACGAAAATTGGAAAAATTGTGCATGTGGAAAATATGCAACAAAATATTACCCTTCTAGTTCATTCACTTCGTCACTGTCTGAAGCTTTATTTAAAACTGTCTGCGAAATAATGCTGCGGAGTTTTAATTTTTCTTGAATCTCCCAGCTAACAAAAGCGTTGCAAAACATTATCGGGCGAATTATTTTTTGCTTTCGAAATATTTTAATTTTTTGTTAATTTCACTGCCGAAAAAAATTCTATAGGGGGAAATCTGTATTCTTAAAAGCGATATTTGTTTATTCGGCGGGCTCTTCAACGTGTCAGGTTTTAACGCTGTGTCAGGTAGAAGTGGTTCTTAAATTTTGAATTATATTAACCTTACCGTTAACAAAAAAAAACTAATAAACCTATATTGAATTAATAATTTATATTTATTATGAAACAAACTGGACAAAATAAGAATTCCTTTCTTCTAACGTTTTAAGGGAAGCATACTATACTTTTGCGTTGTTTTAATGGAGTGTTACACCGATAAAATAAGACTGTACCATTCAAAGAAAGACACCATTTATAATCACTCATCTTGCCCTGTTTGCTGTGTTTAGGTCGTAGATAGTTTTCTTTTTGGAATAATTTTTTTGTCATGAAATAATGTGCAGTTTAACCTTGCGAAAATATATTTTATTTTGTGATTTGGAGGCCTCAGGAGGAGTACAACAAATATCTTTACAGTGGAAAGACCACGCTATTTTTCCCCTGAGAGACCATGCACATTCAAATACCTACTGCCTACTTGACGATAGCTCCCAAACCGAATGACCGATTTTTGTGAGAGTCCACCACAATTTTTTTCGCCCTTTATTATGATGAACTAACTTTGAAAGCCGTCCGACGCTAGCATTATCGAGATATTCAGCAATCATTGTCGAAGACTCTGGTGACAAGGACAACTAACATTGCTCTGCATAAATATCCATGGCGAATCGAAACTGCTTCAATCTTCATCACTGTCTGGAGCATCGGCGGTGACCGTCGGGACCTTCAAAAAAAGCACCCGATCGGCATCTCAGAGATGGCTGCGTTCCGAAAGCTGAAATTGAATAATCCTCTTCTACATGCATTCATAAGTCAGTAGACATAATCGGTGAATGAAATGAACGTTGGCCGCCTTCAAGGCTGACCTTCGGGACCTTCAACGGAGTGCCACTACGCGGCCCCGATGAACTGGCACACCCAAGATCGTCCTTTTTCGATCAGCAGAAACTTTTCTTCATAAAATCCTGCGAGAAAGTCTCGCAAGCTAAGAAAATCTGCAAACGGCATGAATAAAGTTTTCTTGGCTTGCAAGACTTTCTCGCAAGATTTTATGAAGAAAAGTATCGTCTATGTACTGTATTGTGATCTGTAGGGCGCTTGGCCCAAATAACTTAGAAGTAAAAATAAGAACCGCCCCAGTCGCTAATATTTATTTGGTCAACCGACCCCTCTAAACCCCCGTGCCCGGTTTGCGTTTCCTTATTAATGCAAACACTTCAAACCTGATGCAAGAAAATAATTTTGCCTGAGCTTTGTAAGGAGGTGCTCGCTAAAAACTCAAGTTTCTACACAGATATTGAGAAAAGTGAGACTTTTATTCATACGAGGCTGAGATAATCTTTTTCTCGCAAGATTTTCTTTACGAGAATAATTTTTCTCGAAATCTCAAAATAAAATCTTGGCAAGAAAATCTCGGAAGAATTTGGCTTTATTTTTATTCATGCCAATGCAAGAAATTCTTTGATTTCTTGCAAGAAAAAAATTTACTTCTCTTTATTCATACGGCCCAATGTGTACATGTATACTGATATTTTTTACTTAATAATTTTATTGATCTTGGTATATCTACGAGTACAGCGCACGAGTCATGAGCTCATTGCAGTTGCAAGTGCAAATTTCTCGAAAGTTATCCGATGGAAATCTGAAATTTTGTCAGCTGGCACCTTGGAATTGAAATTGACAGCTTGAAAAGTTGCGGCTTGTGCACGCAGGCACTACGATTTTGGATTTAATTTGGCATATATTTTTTAAAGTTCTACAGCGGGAAAGATTAGTATTTGATTTTATTTAAAGTACATTAGAAGTACATGTGCGATTGAATAATGATAATTTATTACGTCTAAATGCTTCTTAGTTCTTGAAGGCGCAACATGTACACATCATCATCGGCCTTCACCCAAGCACTAAATTTATATGCACCGAAAAGCGGTGCATAGATCGAGGCACAAAGGCGAAAGTCCAGTCAATGCCGACTGTCATGATGCTTAGGGGAATCTTGCCAAACTGCCCAACAAAAGAAACAATAGTACCCATTTACAAAGCCTTAGGCAGAAATCATGCCAACTACTGGGCTCCAGTCTGGACCCCACAGATTAGCGATTCAAGCTGGGGTCACATCCAGACTGCACAAAATTCCCGGTCTGCACAAGCTTGGGCCGCGCTGCACAACCCGCTGCAACCTAACTTTTCATCGAACCAGCGCCCTCGCCTCGCGTTTCATCGCCACCATCAGCTCCACGATCAACAAGATCAGCGTTTTCAGCGCCATCTAAATCTTAGGCAGCCGCATCCCCTTCTCGAGTTCCCAACTCAAGCCCCAACTTAACAGGTCAGGAAATCGGCTTGTCTCTTAACGACCGAATGACGCTCTCTTAACTGCGCTGAGGGCATTGCAAGCTCCTCACCACCTATCTAGCCCTGCTCAACGGCGAGGTCCCTTCTACTTGCACTCGTTGCCATGACGCCGATGAAACTGTATAGCACCTCTTCAACCGAGAGGCGCATCCCACCGACTTCACTCCGCTCGACCCCTATGGAATAACCCCATTGAAACCTATGAAATAATTACTTATTTTTAGCAAATATGAAAATTTTATATTGACACACATTCTTCGTTTGTTTTGGATTGCATGCAAAATTTTTGTTGCGCAGAAAAAGTAAAAATCTATAAATATTTAACTGGTCGCAGGCTTTTCATTCTGAAATCTTTTTAATTTAACTCTTTACACACTTGGGAGTATAAAACAGCCCTTTCGACTGGCGCTGAAAATGACAGTGGCGTAGCCATGGGGTTAGTTAGTTAGTTAGTTAGTTAGTTAGTTAGTTAGTTAGCTAGTTAGTTAGTTAGTTAGTTAGTTAGCTAGTTAGTTAGTTAGTTAGCTAGTTAGTTAGTTAGCTAGTTAGTTAGTTAGTTATCAAAAAATATGCTTTTATTGGCACATTGATTTCAGTTGCTACTGATTATGGGAGCGGAGCGAACGTAGCGGCAATGATAAGCATCAAACACTAAAGTTATTTCAATTGTTTCACAAATTAAACAGGAAGAAAGCAAAAAATTGCAAATGTCTTGAGAGAGTCTTGAGCTGAATTTTCGAGACGAATCGAATGGCGCAAATCCTATAAAAATCGGTTCAGTAATGGCAAAGTTATGAGGGAGGTTTTACCTGTCGGATTTCCCATCATCTTACCTAGATCAGAACCGTATAAACTCGCTGCGCTTCGCTCCGCTCGAAATTAGTTAGCTAGTTTCTTTTTTATTATTCCACCTGCTGGGAGAGATTTTTGTACCCGCTCGGAGAAATTTTCAACATGTTCCGACGATTTCTCGCTGCTGCAGGGATTTTTCACACACTATGGGAGATTTTTTTCCTTTTTGGGGAGTCTTTACATGCTCGAGAAAGACTTTTGACCTGCTTGGGGAGATTTTCTACCTGTTCAGAAAGATTAGTTAGTTAGTTTTGTTAGTTAGTTATTTACAAACTGCACGACTGTTTGATATGAAGTAGAAATGTCTCTAGACTTTTTATTTTGGTTCTAATCTATTTCGACGCTATAGTTTGTGATCGTGAATATATATTCGAGTTAACTAACTAAGGAACACAGAAGCACTTAACGTGGACAATAAAAATCCGCAATATCGAAGTGGCATTTAAGAGTAACAATTTACGAGCTATTACGATAAAACGATTTACTGGTTTCATATTTAGCATGGTGCAAATCAGCAGAAGAAAATAATGTTCATGCACGCATCACCAATCACCATAAATCGAACAAAAATTATTTCACGGAAAAAAACGCGAAGAAGCAACTTCTTAAGTATGATTCGTAAGTAAAAAGTTTATAGTGTCAAATGTTTTTGTTAAGAAAATCTACAAGAAAATTAGCATCACAATTTTAGATTTTGCATGCCACTGAATTCTTTCATTAATAATTCGTCTTTAATTTCAAGTTCCTCAGATATTTGGTTTTGATCTCATAATTCTCTTAAAAAATTACGTGCCTTATTTATGCAAGAGCATTATGTTCAGTTTCATTAGAAAGGATATCAGAGAGCGCATAATAAGCAATAAAACATAAAAATACGCAAAAATACAACAGATTCAAAAGTGAAAAAGAGTGCAACCATCAGGCAGAAAATTAAGATTCAAAAAACATGTTTACAAGCTGTAACAAGCATTAGAAGCATAAACACGCTGAATAACTCTAAATAAAGCTGAAAACAAACTATTGCTACTAGTGATGCCTTTTATCGATTAATCTTCTCTATCAATTAAGTCCAGCATAACTTTTGTTTCGACGGTAAAATCTACACAATAGTTTGAAAAATTATTCGCAATCAATAAATTATTAATTAAAATATTGAAACATTTAGCCAGTCTCTTCCGCATCTCCGATTATACTTAGTCATTTATCTGCATAGCCACTTGCATCACTGGTCCCTGATAGAATAGCGCTGTAACTTTTCATGAATCCAGCCGTCTGCTTGCTCCTTCACGGTCTCCATAGTGACCAGGCGTCCGACGGCGTCACTGTTTTGATAAGGAAGCAGCATCGCTCGTGACAACAGCCTACGCTCTTCATCCTCAATCCTCTTGCGAATTTCCTTGTCGCTGTCACTTCGAGAAGAAATTCGCCGCAGCTTCTGCCTGACCCAACTGATTTTATCCTCGTTCTTTCGAGAAGAAATTCGCCGCAGCTTCTGCCTGACCCAACTGATTTTATCCTCGTCCTGAGTCTCCATTGCTACGCGTCTCTCAGCTTTGATGGTCTCCATGTGCCGCAGGCTGAACTCCACATGCTCTCGGCGGTCGCTGTAGTGAGCTAGAGCGAGCAGCTCCTCCAAGTCCGGGTCCTCTTGCAGCTCCTCAAGCCACTCATCGAACGAGCTTGTTGTGCAATTACGGAGCAACTCAGCTTGGAGACTCCAGCTCAGGCAGCGGAAGTTCACGTACAGGTGGGAGGAGCGAGGCTGAGACAGTCTGGCTGTGAACAGAGTCTGCGTGAACTCGGGAAGGAATGGGAAGCGAGGCGGAGAGTCGCAGGGGAGGCAGAACCTCCACGCCCAGTCTGAGTCTGTGGGCAACTGAATCTTCCATATAGTTTCCGACAGAACTCGAATGTCCGTTCTCTTTAATCCGACTTTAACTCGATGTCTCTGAATTTCCATCAAGACTCCCTGAGCTTTATGTGATTCTCCAGACTTCAAGTACGCCATGGCTGTCAGACACAGAGTGGCGCACTTGCACCACTTCAGCTGACGCAGGAGACTGAGCTGCGCCATCAGAGTGGTTCTGTTTCTCTGTTCTGATTGCAGTTCGCTTACACACTGGCGCACAACGCTGTACACGTCTCCGAACATTAAATAATACGTTGGATAGTAATTTTCCTCCCTAATATTTATGACGAAAGAGGATTCTGTCAGTGGCAATAGGGTGAACGGGTGGAAGTAGAAATTCTTTGACTGCAGAGGTCTCGCAAGGCTTCTCAACTGATTGACCACAAAGCCGATGTTACTTCTCAACTCTCTAAGTCGGTCTCGAACCCTCGTCTTCGTGTTGTCGAAGTCACCGCCGATTCCAGCGTTTTTGAAATACAGCGGAGCGTCACTCATGAAGAAGTGCGGCATGCACTCTTCGGGTGAGCTGCTTGAGTCGATGAAGCTCAGCATCAAGTCAAGTGACTCCTTGAGCAGGTTGATCAGATTTTGAGGTTTCCAAACAGAATCCGAATGCAAATAAGAATCCGAATCTGAATCAGAATCTAAATCCGAATCTGAGGTCGAATGCGAGGTTGAATTCTCATGTCTGTCCAGCATGAAGAACAGCAGAGTCTTTGCATGGTAGGTTTTGAGTCCAGTTGTGTCCAGAGTGAGAGGCAGGAGTCTCTTAAAGATGAACTTTATAACTGCAAACAGCTGGCCCTGGACTGTGCTAAGCTGCCTCATAATTCTCTTCTCTTGGAAGCTGAAACTCACTCTGAGCTCGTTAGTCGAGTTTGGTCTGGTTGCTCTCACGAGGTGAACGAAATTAAAATTGATTGGAAGTAGCTTCTCCACCCTGTCCTCACAAAATCTGCTGCAGCAGTCGATTGCATGGCACGTGTCCTGTGCAGGCCGCACACCGCACGGCTTGGCTGTCACTGCGGGTTGGCTGCCTGCAATGACAAGTAAGCGGACAGTAATAGACTTTTGCTTTTTATGCAAAAGCTACGTCGCAAAGCTTTTCAATGTTGTTTTCTAACCTTCATTTGTTATTGAGATCTCTTACCCGATCCAACTGGCACCAGTGCATGGCCCTCTTTTACGGATAGCTGAGTAGCGTCGCTGCAGGAGCCTTTTCCATCGCAGCCCCCTTCCAAGTGTAGTTTCTGCCCCGAAACCAGCACCGTCCAGTCAATGTCAGAGTCGGCGCCTATCCTTCCGTTCACTTGCACCAGACTGTTGGCCCAGCCTTCTGCATAGCTGCCTGCCATCCACATGTCACTCTGAGTGTGGACTCTTGCGACTTCTTCTAGCCAGTCAGCCATTTTCTGCTGGCAACGTGCCCTCTGCCTGGTGAATCCCGCCTTGCAGAGCAGTCGATGCAGTTCTGCACTTTGCTGCTGGCTGTCTTGTTGTGGGCCTTCTTGCTGTCTGAAGCGATCGGGAATCGATGGAATTTTTTTCGTATTGAATAAGCATAGATAAATATATTTAAGCGATTCTAGAAAATTCTTAAATGTTAGCAAACACATCAAAAGCAAAATTGAAACAACAGAGAGCTGCAGAGCTGCAGACTCACTGAAATAGGCCCACGTCAGAGCTGTAAGCGGCTGCCGGCCCGACTTCTGGATTGCTGCAATGCGTCAAGCAGTTCGGTAATTCGGTATCAGTTCAGTTTGAAATTCAGAATCAGTTATCAAAAAGGCACTACTTAATTCATTCATAATAAATTAACAGTTTAGCCGGCAACATGCCCAGTCAGCTTGCGGGAAGTTTCTACTGGGTTTTCGCTTTGGTCAATACTCTAACATAAGAGTAAGTAACCTAAAATTGAGAGAGTAGCTAACTTGCCCTAATTAACTTCCGTTTCAAGATCGGAATTCATTATTAAGCAAGTAAAATATAAAGTCAATCGAAATACAGGGGCTCCCTAATTGCCACAATCGACTTGTGTTCGGGAGGCAGGTGGTTTGATTGGTCGCTGACTCGCGGTTTATTTATTTAAATCTACCTTATTTACAATTACTGTACGCCCGCTTCCACTCTGCGCACTCACCTTGTTGCTCTAACCCTCGGCCGCATTGTGCATTGGCATCGTGCACCCACCCCCCCTGTTTTAGCCTATTTGCACTGAATTATATAATAAACGTGTGGAGGCTCCCCCTCCGGAGCTACGTGTTGGTTAGCGCGATTTGCCTACCGTTTTTGAGCACAGCTAAATTGGCTATAAACTACAATAAAATATATAAAAAATGCGTGAAATTTTTGTTCAAAATATGCAACTAAAAATTCTGTAAAATATTTTATTATTAACAGCAAAAAAGGTTATTACCAGTCAGAGTAAATGATTTTTGACAACTCACTTAGTGCTCCTGATATCAAGAAGCCGCAGCAGCTCCCTGTGTCCAAGGCGTTCAGCTATTCTTCTACACGTCTCGCCACGACCATCTTGATGACTTTTATTTGCTGCTCTGTCAAGTAGAATCTTTGCAGTTCGAATGTGACCTCCTTCAAACGCTCGAAACAAAGCAGTCCGACCTAAACAGTCTTCAGCAAGCACTGAAGCACCGAGATCCAAAAGCTTCTCAGTGAGCTCGTGATGGCCTGCTTCAACTGCCAGCATGAGAGCCGTCGCTCCGGAGCTGTCTGGCATGTCGATTTGCTCTTGTCCTACTCGCTTATCAGATAAAAGTGTGACGGCAAGCGAAACATGGCCGTTAACGACAGAAACGCGGAGCAGCTTAGTGATTTGTGCTGGCCGCATTCGAGACAGCACATCATTTAGAAAAGAGTTTCTGTTTTGAACAGCCATTGAGTTAGAGAAGTTAAGTATGTCGCTAGATTTAAAAAGCCTCTCAGGCTCAATCTGGAAAGAGATGACTACATCTTCCTGAAGTTGAGAAAAAGCTTCAACCCCTGCATTTAATGAAAACCGATCCCTCAGACTCTTGTCAGTAATTGTCTGCATCAAAAACTTCACTACCACCCATTCTCTTTGTTTTGCAGCAGATTCCGCAGCCTTCACACACAACTGATCTCTCATACTCTGGTCGGCGACTGTCTGCCCCAGAAACTTCACTATTTTCATGTGACCGCTGTAGGCGGCAGTTTCAGCAGCCTTCATACAGCACTCATCTTTCATACTCTGGTCGGCGACTGTCTGCACCAGAAACTTCACTATTTCCATGCCACCTCTGTAGACGGCAGATTCCGCAGCCTTCACACAGCACTCATCTTTCATACTCTGGTCGGCGACTGTCTGCACCAGAAACTTCACTATTTTCATGTGACCGCTGTAGGCGGCAGTTTCAGCAGCCTTCATACAGCAAAGATTTCTTTGTTCTTGGTCAGAAATTGCCTGCACCAGAAACCTTACGCCCTCCAAGTGATCATCATAGGCCGAATATTCCGCTGCCTCAATAGAGTAGCGATCTCTAACACTTGGGTCGTCGATTGCCTCAAAAAAAGACTTGACTTTTTCCAACTGTGACCAGCTTGAAGCATATGTGATTACATTCGCATAAAACTCTTGTCTTCCGCTTCCTTTGGCGGCTTTCCGCGCTAAAAAGTTAACGACTTTCCATTTTATTTCTTCAGAATCAGATTCTACTGCAATCGCACGGAAATGATTGCTGGAAGTTGGTCAGCAATTTTTTGCACCAGAAACTTCACTACCTCCCAATGCCTTCCGTTTGAAGCAGATTGCGCAGCCTTCACACAGAACTGATCTCTCATACTCTGGTCGGCGACTGTCTGCACCAGGAACTTCAATATTTCCATGTGACCGCTGTACCCAGCAGATTGCGCAGCCTTCACACAGCACTGATCTCTCATACTCTGGTCGGCGACTGTCTGCACCAGAAACTTCACTATCTCCCACTCTCTTCCTTTTGAAGCAGATTCCGCAGCCTTCACACAGAACTGATCTCTCATACTCTGGTCGGCGGCTGTCTGCACCAGGAACTTCACTATTTCCATGTGACCTTTGTAGGCGGCTTTTTCAGCAGCCTTCACACAGCACTGATCTCTCATACTCTGGTCGGCGACTGTCTGCACCAGGAACTTCAATATTTCCATGTGACAGCTGTACCCAGCAGATTGCGCAGCCTTCACACAGCACTGATCTCTCATACTCTGGTCGGCGACTGTCTGCACCAGAAACTTCACTATCTCCCACTCTCTTCCTTTTGAAGCAGATTCCGCAGCCTTCACACAGAACTGATCTCTCATACTCTGGTCGGAGGCTGTCTGCACCAGAAACATCACTGTTTCTAATCCACCGGCTAATTCTAATTTCATAACAGTGTACTGAACTTTTGCAGGAGGTCAGTTTGACTGAATTAAAGAGGTTAAAAATCTTTGTCGCATAAAGCTACGAAATCCTCGCCACTCGCGCTGTGTCGGTTTTGGCTAGGTTCAGCTGAACACTTCGTCAGCACCTGCCCCGCCTTCACGCGGGCCAGACTTAAATTCCTCGGGCCACACACTTCTATTTATGATGCGTGCAAACCCGAAAATTTTGACCAGCTCATGCGTTTCCTCCGGGCAACCCGCAGGGCTGAACTCCCAATTCCAGGGAGCAACATAGCTGCCGGCGACACCGAGGGACCTCCCTGGGCGACGATCGTCCGGGGGTTAGCGGAATGGGCGGCTGCGCCTTCCCGCTGCGTCCCCGGAGGGACCTCCCTGCAGCTAAGTCAAGTAAGTCAAAGTCACAAAAGTCCCTTTGTCCTTCCGGGGACCGCACCGGCAGTCAGCTTCTACCCCCGTCCACTGGGAACCGTACCTCTGTTAGTGCAGCCACCGGTGAGCCTGTATCCTTTCTTTTTTATTGCTTATTGTACTGTGCGCGGGCCTATTCTTGCACCTATTGCTTGTCGCTAGTGAGAGTCTGGCTATAGTGTACGAGCGTAGCAATCCATAGTGAACGCGCATCAATTCATTATTCTTAGGATTACCTTTTAACATCATAAATCCATTTTTGTCTCAGTCTGCGTGTGTGTTGAGGGAGTGATGTCGGTCTGCAGTAGTCTGGCTAGAAGCGGTACATCCCCCAGACATAGCCATCCTCCCGGACTGAGATTTCGGAAACCTACAGAGCCCATTTTCGACTTATACTAATCTTAGAAGACTCTTCCCTATCGACCGATTGAGCCACAGCCACAAAGGATCCCCTGCTAACAAGTACACGTGCACTTTTGTACTAAAAGTACTATCAGCAACTCGAGTCCCGTCTTATTTAAAAGGCCTTGCAAAATGTAGTTCGATGATACAAAACTGCAAAGTTAAATTACACGTGTACTTTAGTACTAAAAGTGCACGCAGGTCTCAAAGTCCCTACTCGTTGAATAGGTCTAGGTGTCCTTATCGTAAGGCCGCAACTCAAAGGTAGCGCGGCCTTTTCGTTGCGTGCAGCCAAAGTTTGTAAAAATACTCATTTTTGGGTACTCTGAAATACGTTTTTCCCTTGGATTTTGCTTCGCTCATTCATACCTAACTAGACCTGTTTTTGCAAATTTCGGGTTGCCATGGACTGCTAGCAAGTTGAAATACAACCTCATATAAGCTATTAATGCTGCTATAATAGTAGTTGGTTCAAAGCTAGGATCTGATTTGACTGGCCGAGACTGAGACACTCACTAATGCTGCTAAACCCTCCCAACAGCGGTGAAGCATGCGGAAGTTAGGGAAGGCTGACGGTTCAGCCCTGCCGGGTCCGCGTGTGTGTTCAGAGCGTGGTGTCTGTCTGCGTAGTCTGACTAGAAGCGGTGCATCCCCCTTAGACATAGCTATCTTGCCACACTGAGCGTTTGGAAACCTACAGAACCCATGTTCGACTTGTACTACTCTTGGTAGACTCTCCCTATCTACCGATTAAGCCACAGCCACAAAGGATCCCCTGCTAACAAGTCCTCTGGTGTTGTAGTGCAGATCTCCAATTATTGCCCTTATCAGAGTCCCTGATTCGGCTATGTTTCGCTTCACTGCAAGTAAGAAGATACCGGAAGAATTAGGCGCGACCCGTGTGTCGCAAGGGGTGGTGGCGGCCTCCGATGTACTTTTACTGTCTCGGAGTACCTTTCATACGCCTGTGCTGCAGGAGGGGTGAATGTAGGCCTAGCCCTCGTGCCAAAGTTACCAAAGTTCATCTCAGGGTGGAGACACTGTAGCCAGAGGCCTGCGGATCAGTCTAGGATCAACAGGCAGTCCGTAGCTGACTTTGACTGGTTTGGAAACTCCCTCAGTTCTCTTCTCCCGCAACGGAATGGGTTGGAAAAACGGCCGAATACTACCCATCCAAAAACCATTTTACGCATATTTCATATTTTTTTAACCCGGCTGAACATCGCTTTGCTGTGCTCGTAATAAAATTCACTATGAGTTCACTTGCTTTCTTTGCATTTTTGAGGAGGTGCCGTTATGAACGATTTATATACATTTTAAAGTTATCGCTTTGTACTAAGAATCAATCTAAATGAATTGAATTCAATGGAATGAAATGAAAGGGAAATTGTTCAAGTCAATATTTTTTATTGATTTTAAACAAATTGTTTTGTTTTAGCAACTGTTTTAGGCCTTGGCTTTGTCATTTTTACCGACGCGGCCTTAGAGCGCCGATTTTTTGCCTATTTCGGCAACTCTGGCCTCCCATTCTAGATCTGGAGTTATTCCTACTCTACGCCCTAGGTTGCATGGTTAGATAGTGTGGCGAGTGGCTAGTTTCTATGGTGGGAGACGACAGCTAGAGACGGACACGGAGATAAAGAAAGGTAGAGAGCTGACTAGTCCATGGGGAAATTAACAACCCCAAATTATACGAGCGTATGGACTGCATCACCAGAGAACCCAATCGAAATCTAATTCTTTACTAATCGAGGATTATTTTCGCCTAAAATCAGTGTCTTTCAACTGTCAATCTTAAAGTCACAGTCCCAGCGGTTTTTTTAAAAGAAAGGGACTTGATTGCATGACCAATTGGCAAGCTCAGAGAAGACTTTGCTAAGGTTTCTTGCAAGGATGGGCTATAGGGACTACAAAATGTACTGTTATACTATTTTACTTAGGAAGTTGAGCTCGATGCTTCATCTAACGACTCACAAAACGATGAATGGAACGAATAAGACTCTTCCGAATGTGCGTCGTCAAAAACTGGTTGTCATATTTACGTTTACTGTTATAGTGCAAATACCGCTACGCTCGTACATTACTTTTAATTCAATGGGCTGAAATAGTAATGTTAGGATGGAAAACACGTGGATAGATGGTGAGTAATGCATTTTTATAAGTTGGAAAAGACATCATTGCAGTCAGGACAGAGGAAGCTTATCCTAGACAAAAAACACCCAGTAAAAAATATCCATTTATGTAAGATAAACCTTTAGCCCAAATGGAAGCAGGCAAATCTCAAGGTGTTTTTAGTGCTCAGGAAAAGCTGAAAAGAAGTGGAGCTGGTGCTTGCAAACTCCCGGGTGGCAGTATTAGGCTGTTGATCAGGCTCTCGCAATTGCATTAGCCGGTCTTGCATGCTTCCTGTGTCTAAGATTTACCAAGTTAACGATTTTTTATCAGATAAAAACTTCTTCACCGCATTCTTAATGAAGTGCCACATAGGAATTAGCTCGTACGTCCCACACAATGGGGTGCATGTTTCTTTCATACTACTCCTCAACTTCATTAGTAGTGCGTTCTGTACACAGTCTCTATTATTACAGGGCATTAGATTCATCCACACCAAATAGATTTATCGTGTTCTTGTACCTCACACGATTCGAAGCAACACAAAATTTTATGTTTAAACAATTATTATGGCAATATACGAGCGTATGTACGCTTTATGGAGAAGGAGCCACAGCCTAAATGGTAGACTAGCTTTTTTCCAGAGATTCAGTAAAGGAGAATAGAGGTTGTGTAAGGAGATGAATCTGGAGGTAGAGGCTGGATGAGAAAAGCGTTCCCAGGAATTAAAGAATAAAAACTTATCTAAGAGTTTCTTACCGATCATCCGCTTTAAGTAAATGATTTCAATATCCAACGGTCCTTTGCCTCGAGTATCAAACTTTTGTTATCCCGCAATTTATTAAGTTTGTTGAAATCTTTGCTTGTCTACAATGCCTTTAGCTAACTATGTTGTTCGTTTCTTTTAAAGCTCTGCTATTTAGTGCTATCAAAACAGGGCAAGTCACCCATAGCAACAAAATTTTCCATATGCAGTCCGGCTTGCACACTTAAGCATCTTTCTCTCCCGCTCTGCTTTTTCTTCTCATGCTCTAGTTATATTCAAACTCTTGCCGTGAGATGAAAAGCTGTACGCAAAATGGAGTAGAAGCATAATAGGCCGTTTTGTTTTTGCACAAGTATGTGTACGGAATTTTATGAGCTAATTCATTTTTCTATCTGCTTGAAGAGCTGTTTGGACACATTGAAGAGCTGTGAGAGAAAAATGGCTTTGTGCTGATACCCCAGTTAGAGAGTTGAGAATTCTACGAGGCTGCTCAAAAAATGAATTCGATGTTTTAATTTGAATCTGTCTCTTAAATTTGAATCACGCTGTTTTTCTTTTGAAACTAATTAAATACGGTATTGTGCAGTCTAATATTTTGTGGAATATTATACAACCATTTCATTAAGCTTCATTAATGTCATTAACATTTTTCAGTCACTCGAGGGAGAAAGCACTGAACCTTTTCGAGTGGGAGAATCTCTCTCTTCTAGAGAATCTCTTCTAGAATCTCTCTTCCTTGGCGGTCCAATCTCTCCTGCATCCACTCCTTTTCACCTCTTGCACTCCCCACGCTGTACACTTGTTTCTGCACTTATTGCATGTGTTTTATACATCATTCCCTAATTATTTCCCTAATATGCAAATGTTCAGTCTACCCCATATTTACGGTTAGTTTTAACTG
Source organism: Macrostomum cliftonense (assembly GCA_950096795.1). Taxonomy (NCBI): domain Eukaryota; kingdom Metazoa; phylum Platyhelminthes; family Macrostomidae; genus Macrostomum; species Macrostomum cliftonense. Next base: position 281,871 of record CATNEM010000297.1, on the reverse strand, counting down.
CATTATCATTATTATTCTCTTAATGTGCTGATTCTTCCAACTTTTACTGCAAGTACAATAGTAACGTGATAACGTAATTTTTTGCGCAATCCCAAGGAGCCTTCTATCCCCTATCAAGCGATCTACTCGCTACCTCCAATCCCACAACTTCCGATACCCACACCACTTTTTGCAGCCTTTAGCTACATTTTTACATTTTTCGCGCCCAGGCCCTGAGGCGCGCCCTGTGACGCTGCTTTCCATCTGACAGCGTATTTTGTTGTTGTTGTTGTTGTTGTTTTGCCTGTTATTATTACCTAATTTCACAAACGTCTTTTGATTGCGCAAACCTTTTCCTCCATACCTTTGTCTACTGTTTCTTCACCTGATTGCGCGCTCTTTCTCCGTATCCTCTTTGATCTTTAATTTTTTAGCCACCAACCTCTAAAAATAACTCTTTTTCCATGAAGTCAAGACCCCGATGGCCAATCGAGAGCGGGGTCCATGGCAACGGCCTTGGAGAAGGATTTAATCCCAATTTTGAGTCGATTTAAACTGTGCAATTATGCCCTAAGAACCCAGAGAGCGCACATAGGTTTGGGATCTTGTGTATATTCTGTCTTTAGGAGGGAACTGTACCCGTCAGCAGCAGCGTATGTTACTTCCAGGACCGTGTCGGGAATCTTTGTACATCTTAGGACCGTACCAATTCATTGCCCAGTAACCAATCGGATGGGGTGGTGGCAGCTTAGGAGGTCCTCTCCAGGGCGGAGACACAGTAGCCGGAGGCCTGCGGACGTCAGCTCTACGGAGGTCTCAAACCTATGTGGGCTCTCTGGGTTCCTTTAGCAAAATTACACTGTTTAAATTGGCTCCCAATTAAACTGCCCCCACCGGAGCCTTGCGATACACAGAAAGAGCCACACAATCTCTCGGCGCGGTGGGCAGAATGGGCTTGATTTAAAAGCTTCATTACTGCAAGTGGCAATCACATATGCGAAACAGCAACGGCAATTCCTACTCTACGTGGGTGGCAAACACATCGCTTTTGCGGAGATCACGAAGCCTGGTAAGACTCTTGACGAGCTCCTGGCCGCTTTCAAAGAACATTTCAACGGCAGGTACAACCCTGTATTTACAACTGTCAACACCAGACACCGAGTTTCGGCACTGTAAATAGCAGCCAGGCGAGTCCATCAACACTTGGACGCAGCGGCTGTTCAAAGCAGCAAAAGGGTGCGAGTTTGAGAGTCAGCGCGATCTCATCATTCGCGACCAAATCGTGGCCGGCTGCCAGTCCGACCAGCTGCGGCGCAGGCTGCTCCAGACACCGAACATCGCACTCAAGGAAGCGCTTCAGCAGGCCAGAGCATTTGAGGTCGCCGATCTTCAATCCGCTGTCATAGAAGCTCGAAAAGGCGAGTCGGTGAATGCAATTCGGCGACACGCAAAGGTCCAGCAGCAGAAGCGCAGCGGAACAAAATGCATCCGATGCGGAGAGCCCGGGCATAAAACGTGCGAGGCGGCCCGAGGAAAGACATGCCGTAACTGAAACAAAGTCGGCCACTTAGCGAAGGCTTGTCTATCAAAGCCAGCACGCGCTAGAAAAGTGCATGCAATCAGAGACGCACATCAGCAGGTGGAGGCGCTAGACAGCGACAGCAGCTGCGAGGTTTTCTGCCTCACGCCACAGCGGAAGCGGTTGCTACTGGTTAAGGCGACAATCAACGGCAACGCAACAGACCTGCTAATCGACAGCGGCGCCAGCTGCAACCTTATGGACTCCAAGACCTTCCTGGCCATCGGGGGGAAGTTCGGGAGTCAAAGAATCGAGTGTTCCCATTCGGGTCTATTAAGCCGCTTACCACGCTGGGCAAATCCACGCTCCAGACAGCAGTCTATGACGTCAGCGCCAGCATCAGCTAAATGGTCGTTAAGGAGACCGACACGACAATCATCGGCAGAGAAACCAGCGAGGAGCTCGGCATCCTGCGCATCGGACCAACCAAGAACAGCGTCTGCCATCTGTAGGACGTCAGCGAGCTGCTGGAGCCCCTAAGTGCTGCTCTCGCAGCAGCAGCAGCAGAGGCAGATGACCGAGCAATGCCAAAGCAGAACCGCCTCAGCAACATCCTGAAGGTCTACCGTCACCGGTTCAGTGGTATCGGCTGCGTTAAGGGCGTCGAAGTCGGCATCCACCTGCGAGACCGAGCTGTGCCCGTCTGCCACCCACCCAGCCGCATCCCGGTGCACCTTAGGGAGGCAGTACAGCGCGAGCTCGACGAACAACTTGAAGCCGGCATCATCGAGAGAGTGTCAGGACCGTCCGACTGGGTGTCTCGAATTGTCGTCGTGCTGAAGTCCCAGCTCGGCCAAGTGCACATAACCCAGGACCTGCGAGACGTCAACAAGTTCATAGTGCCGGAGAAACAGCCCATACCGACCTTTGAAAAAGTCAACGACGAAATGGCGGGTGCGCGCTACTTTTCAGGGCTAGACATCAACAAGGCGTTCCACCAGATCCGCGTTCAGGAAGAGCCGCGCCACCTGTTGACATTCTCCACTCCGAATGGGCTCATGAGACTGACGCGCCTATGCATGGGCTTCACATCGGCATCAGAAATCCTGCATTGCATCCTGTAAAGAGTCATTTCCAGCGTTTTCGGTGGCCTTCAGGGAGTGCGCTGGGTGCATGACGACATCATCGTCTACGCCAACAGCATTAGCGAGCACAACCAACGGCTAGCAGCAACACTGCAGAGGCTGGAAGCCTACGCGTACAAAATCACGCTGATCAACCCAAGCGACGTCGTGAGCCGCCAACTCAGCCCAGCACCAGCAGCTGCCGGCATCGGAGGAGCCAGAGACGCCCAGTACATCAACAGTATCGTAAAGAACGCGACCCCGAAGGGACTTTCACTTCAGGAGTTCAAGGATGCCACCGCAAAGGATGGAGCGCTCCGCGCGGCCATCTCAGCACTCCAAGGTGGAGATGGGACCTCAGGGACGCCACGCTGCGGTCCTTCCACGCAGCCACACAGAAACTGCCAGCAGTCGACGGAATTTTGTTGTTAGGCCAGCTCATCGTCGTCCCCGAGGTGCTGCAGCAGACAGTGCTGCGGCTTGAGCACCAGGGACACCAAGGCAAAAGAAAGACGCAGGCTAGATCGATTGCAAAGGTCTGGTGGCCCGGCATGGTGGGGGCAAGCGCAGCGAATGTGCGACTCTTGTCTTCCGTGCCAAGCTGCGAGTCATCGAGCAGAAGTCCCAGCAGCGCCACTAAAGGCCACGCCACTGCCGCCACGTGCCTGGCACACGCTCGGCATTGACTTTACCGGTCCAGTGCACAGCCGGCACTTGCTCGTGATTGTCCGAACACTTTTCCTGATACCCGATAGTGATCAGCATGTCATCACTGACTGCCGAGTCCGTCATCAAGCAGTTGCGAAAGCTGTTCGCTACATTCGGCAGGCCAGTTCAGCTCGTCTCCGATAACGGCCCACCGTTCAGCTCTCAAGCGTTTGCCGAGTCTCTCAGCAGCAATGGTGTACAGCATCGCCCAATCACCCCGTACCATCTCGAGGCAAATGGAGTCACTGATCAACAAGAACGTCAGAATCGCGAACGTCGAAGCAATCTGACTGGCGGGCCTCCCTCAAGGACTGGCTGGAAGCTTACCACCCCGCATTCGAGTACGGGAGCGGCCCCGGCCCAGCTCATATCTTAGCGTCAGGAGCAGGACTGCATCCCCAGCGTACAGGAGCGAAACTTGGTTGCGGTGAAAGCCCGCGACAACGCCCCGAAGCAGCGAATGACGCGCCACGCTGACGACCGTAGAAGAGCCGCCTGCCACCGCATCAGGGCCGGCGACACTGTGCTGCGCAAGCGGTGTCCGGCTTCCAATGCGCAGACACCGTTCGAGCCCAAGCCATGGGTCGTCGCAGAGGTCAAGGGCGACTCATTCGTCCTGCGCAGAGGCCGCGAGTCCTGCATGCGCCGCGTCACCGACCAGAAGCGGCTGCCGGCGGCCGAACTTTCATCGCTGTCCACGCCGCCACTCATCACAGATGACGACGTTGTGCGCCCACCTGACGGAATTGCCTTTAGAAGTCACCCGAGAGCATGCAAAGGCGTACCAAGGAGTTTAAACTTTTTAAGCAGAGTTTCGAACGGACTGAATGAGCTCAGAACTGAATGGCAATTTACTGCTCATTTTTCTATTTTTGACCAATATCTTGTTGAACTTATATTTTCACGCGTCTATTTTTTAAGGGTTGTGACAGGTTTGGGAGTGACCCAAATCGTTTAACCCCGCTATTTTATTTTCCTGCTTATTTCCCAGATGAGGAAGGATTTTAGGGCATTCCCTGCTCGCGCTTTAAACTAAACGATTGCTGATTGGCTGATGTGACCCAACTTTGTACAACTATGTACAGGGACAGAAACTTGTCACCTACCCCATCACCATTGCTCACAGTCAATATCGTTCCAAAGTATAAAGATCCAGTTTGATTGATTTATTTAAGTGTTCTACGCTTAAAAGCTGACAGAAACCAGTAATACCATATAAATTTTGGGTAGAAAGAGACCAAACCCCTTTGGGATTTGAGTAAATCACTAAAGTACATAGCTAGGAAAAAAAGACGAAATCCAATGAACAGGTCTTTTGCCGTGGACTGCATCACCAGACAGCTCTATCAAAACCAAGTTCACGACTAATTGAGGCCTGATTTCCACCTACAACTAGCGTCTTTTAGCTGTCAATATCGGAGTCATACCCAACTAAGGGACACTTTAGGGACTAGATCTCATGACCGTGGCAGGCTCAGAGAGGACTTTTGCAGGGGGTTCTTACACCGGATCGGATTATATGGACTCGGAAATAAACTATTGTGTTACTAAGAGGAGTGAATAGAGAACTACCCAGGTTCTGGCCTTGATGCTGCAACAAACTGCCACAAAGCGATGAAATAATCTGACTACTCTTCTGAAAGCGCTACAACTAACCAAAAGATATTATGTTGCCGCCCCAGCTTTAGCTTGTACTAAAGTACACCCGAAGCTGAGTGCTAAATTCAGACTCTGATTGCATGAATTATTGACTGACTGACTGCGTGACTGATCCGCCGTTGATTTGGCTTTCCCACTGGATTGCTTAATTGGCTATGATAATGAAGCACTTTAACTACTATCAGCAATATATTATGAATTTATGATTCATAGTACAAGTGATAACAAATACGCAAAGCCCTAGGAGTATATTAAGACTCTGCGAGTGGAACTGATAGAGAATGCACCCAACATGGCAAGATCACGCGATCTCTCACAAAAAACAATCAGATTAATACACTTCCAATGCCCCGAACTCCACAGTGGCAGTAAGAATTAATGCTAAAATAAACAATGAAGCAGTGAAAATTTGCCAGAACCCTAACCCTAACCCTAAACTTAGTCCTTATTTCTAGTGCTTCAAAACCAGTAACTGTCCTGAAAAGTACCATGTAGAGATTGCCGATCTGTAACAATGGCATACCCTGTCCACAGTTTCGACAAGGAAAACTTAATTAGGACTTGGAACTCGCAAATGGTGGCAAAAATTTTTGAAGGCCGATTTCAAAATGCCACTGTTTACGAACGGTTGCACATATTAAGCGAATTCTTTTGCTACAATCTTTGAAATTAATTTGAAATTAAGTTATAAATTAATTAATGAAATTAAAAATATGTAAATGAAAGTATCCGCATGACTAAATCTCAATAAATAGTAACAAAATAGGGTCCTAAAGTCCACATAGCGCGAGATTTTTTGATCCAAGGTTGCAGTTAGGTGCAGCGACCTTAAATTGATGAAAAATCTGAAAATTTCCTATCTCGCTAATGTAATTTTTGGTGGAAATAAGCCTTCAACGCTTTTTCCACGAAAGCTGAGTTCCGAGTCCTCTATAACATGTAATTAAGTTATCCTTGAGTGAAACGCTTCAAACTGCTAAAACAACGATTCCTAATGAAAACAGAATATGCCCTTGTGCCTAGCATGAGTCTAAAATTAAACCTATTTTTTGTTTAAATGCAAAAGGAACTTATATGCGGAGCCTAGCTAGAGAAATATTTTCTGCCTGAAATTTCCGCCATTATCTAAAATTTTCAATTCCTCACAAATAGGAATAAAGTTTTTAATCTTATGACACAAGAAAATTCAAAAGAAGCTAACAAAAATACTCCTAGAATACCTTTAAAGATTTCTAGCGTATAGAGTGTAACTGTTCAATAGTTTTCTGATCTGTACATTTCTGCGGCATGTGCTATATCGACCCATTTTAATTCGACCTTTAGTACTGCATCGAAATTTTTTATCTCCACGTGCAAAAATTTGTTTAGTTGGTGTACTTTTGTTTTATTTTCTCAGTTACTATCCAATATTTTGATAGTTACTGAGAAAACTGAGATGTAGCTTTTTACGTAACTTTTAGTGTACTATCTTTGTAAAATAAAACAAATAAAGAAATCTCAGCATTTACAATGTGTGCACGCCGAAGAATAATAATAATGAAAATAATATTATACTACGCTCGTATACCATAATCTTGCAGACTGCCAAAAATTGCGCTACTACGGGTATAATTTCATAATTGACTAATATATGTATGAGTAATAATTGTAGTAACTAATTTAAACCAAAGAACTAAAACAAGTTTCTTACCAAATTTTCCCTTAAAGTAAATGAAATGAATGTCCAACGGTCTTTTGCCTTGGAGTATCAAGGTTGTCTTATCCCTCAATTTATAAAGTTAATTGAAATCCTGCTGATTTACAATGTCGTGGACTAGCTATGCTGTTCTCTTTTTTCGAAGCTTTGCTATTTAACACTATTAAGACAGGGCAAGTCACCCATAGCAACAAAATTTTGCATGCAGTCCCAATTTTGCACACTTAAGCATCTTTCTCTCGCACTATATCACTCCATCTGCGCAAGTTTAAACAAAAACCTGACGCTACGCTCGTAAATTGTAAGTGCAGAGCCAAAATGGCTTACACAAACGAGTTTATCTTTTTCAATCAAAAACTCGTTTTAATAAAACTTGGATAGAAAATTCTACGCTAGAGAGTTTTTAATTTTGACACAACGGGCAACTTTCTCATGGTGAAATACATAGCAAGTAGGGGTTCAAAGTGACAAACACAAATGGGGTTTCATGATATTATCATCAGTTAAGAATTTTGCGCCAGTTTTTGTGTCAAAATGCAGATAGTATTTCATAAATTTACACGATATTGTAAATTTTAACCCAAAAGTTATTGCTAATGCAACTTGGGAAGTTTACACACTCGCTTCTTTATGTCAACTTGCATGACTTTCACTGCGACAGAAACTCAGTTACTAACCGTTATTAAACTTCAAATCTCTCAAGATTTTAAGATTTCAAGGCTCCAACTTGCTGCTGCAAGCGCAAAAAAATTAAGAGTCGTTTTAAAACAAGAGGTTGAATTTCGAATCTGGTAAAATACGAGCTAGTGCACTTTTTTATATTTCATTGTCAGTGAGGCACAGTTTCACAATATGTAATCGCACATTCAAATAATGTTTTGTGCGGAAATATTTTTTGCGATCCCATGCATGCTTGCAGTATAAAACTTGAATAAATGTAACTTTGAATTATAAGATTTGATTACAAGTAGCGGGTTAAAACATTTTGCGAGGAAGTTTTCAGTTTAGCGTGTGCGATTCGGAAGGAAACTTGGCTTCAATGATGAGTTAAAAATTGCATAAAAAATAAACGCGGGTTTCTTCTATTATTTAGCTTGTAGAATATGTACGAGCAATTTGAAATACTTTTGGGTAGGTCTTTTCGCTTAGAGAACTCAGCCTTTGTCTTTTGGCTTTATCAGTATAAATCCATTGCTAAGCCTTTCACATTGGGCGGTGAAGCATGTGAAGTTTAGGGTAAGCTGCCTCGCACAGCCTCGAATGAACCTCTGCACAAGAAGTCCTTCAGCGTTTGACCCGGGGAGTCCCAATTTGTGCCGGTGCAGTTGCTCCTAAATGGGCTACGTGCTGTCTCACCGTTAGCTAAAACTCCTGATCTTATATCCGGGAGGAGCTCTGGCTTCGTTATACCTGGAAGGTCATCAGGTGTGCCTGGTCGCACAGAGTTGTGGCAGCCTTGGGGCTCATACTATGACCCCAAGACCAGTAAAAGACACCTCAGCTACGGTAGAACAGGGGTATGACCTTGCCCTGAGGCCAATGCTATCAAATATTCCAAGTTTCATTCCTCAGGGCGGGTTCGCATGGGGCTGAAGGCCTGTGAGCGTCAACCGTGGGAGTCATAGGTGGCTCATGGTCTTTCCCCCGTCGCTTCTTCTTCTCATTTTTTCTAATGTGTCAATACTCAGTCCACCGTATTCCTTAATTATTGTTAGTTTTAACAGCTTTTTCATAATTTTTCTTTAATTTTACATTCCGGATTCTCCCAATACATAGTAATGTAATACGCAATACCTGTGCGATCCCAAAGAGACTTCAAACGCTATTACACGATGTACTCGTGATACGGATCCTATTCTACTTTCGTACACCCAAATTCAATCCCAAACCCATAATTTTTGCAGCCTTCTGCTCTCTGTTGAGCAACGATTCCCCACTATTGTTCCCTGCTATTATCACCTAATTTTCACAAGTGTGTTTTGATTGCGCAACCGCTGTTTCTCCAACTTGTCTACTAGACTTTTCTATTGCTTTATCTGTCTCGCTGAAAGAGCGCGTGCTCTCCCCGGGAAAAATAATTATGCGAAACTTAGTAAATGCTTAGTAAGTGCTAGTGTAAAACTTGTAGTGCTTGCAAGTACTTATTAAGTACTTACTAAGACTTACTATGTTTAGAAAGTTTTGGCGATAACTTTCGTTACTTTTTAAGATTATCCTAATAGCTTAGTAAGCCAACAAAGTTTCTTCCGATTTCAATAGGCTTAAATTTGCACTTGATGGATCCATTCCATGAGGCTGAAGTAAGACTGTTTACTGTAGCTGATTTTGATGCAGACAATTTTCGATTCAAAATTTGAAGCAACAAAGCGCATGAACTAAACACGCAAAACACCATAAAAGTCTTACCTTGAAAAATTTATGAAGCAATTCTGAACCGCTTAACCTACTGTGTCCAAATCCTCAGTTTTCCTCACTTTATGACCCAAACTGAGCCATGGACTCTCCCCCTCGGTTGGTCGGTTGGCCATCGGTGTCATGGCGTCATGGGAAAACAGTTATTACTCGTATTAGAAGTTGAAGTCCAAAAAAATTAAGAAATATGAGGATTTGGAGAAAGAGCACGTTTTCAATTGAAGCAATAGAGAAGTTCCGTTTGGAAGGCCCGTATGTTGCACAACGGACCAACCGAAAAAGGCCGTATCCTAGAAGTTATTTATTACCATTTTATGGGCTTTTTCTGCTGATATTTCATATTCTTTATAGGTAAAACATAGGTAAAATTGTGGCCCATTGAATTCTTTTAAATCAGAAACGTGCTTTGCTCTGCAAAGCAAATTACACACTTTACAAATCAGAAGTTTATAATTCAATTGCAGCAGCGACACGGGTTAGTGATTCCCTTTACGCTCTTATCTCATACAATTCATTTGTCAACGTCACATTAGGGAAGTTTAGTAAGGCTTTTGAATGTGTGGAAATACTTTTATCTTGAATTCAATAGGGTCTAAACAACACTAGATATCGCATTCTTTAGTTAGGTCTGTCGATTAGCAAGTCAAAATAATGATTAGTTTTATAGCTCGTATTTTTTTACCTCTGTGTACTTAGCAACCAAATTGAGATCAGCAGACTCTTCTCATCGATGAGAACCTGATTGGAAGATGGATTTCGGAGGGCTGACGCAGACAAAATTTAGTTAGCAACTAAGCTACAACCAATAAACGATGCAGCTTCTCCAGCATCCCCATCCTTTCAATGAAGCTCTTTAAATACCTGCGATCCCAGCGGAAATATTTTCGCTCGCTCAAGTATTGTCTTGCCGCTTTCTCTCAACAAAAATTAACTTTAAATAGCAATGAGGTCCTTGCATGCGGTGGTGGCAGCAGTCCTACTACTTGGTAAGTGTCTTTCACAATCAATTAATAGTCAAATTTGGGAGAGTCAATTGAAAAATATCTACACGGATCTTCTCTTGCATTGTCAGTCTCAGTACTGCCCAGTAACATGGCGGCTCAGTGTAACAGGACTCAGTGCAACAGTTCCACCACCTGCGATACTGGTTATGGAGTCGAGGTTTGCACCAACGCCACTTCTACGTATGTTAAACTTTGCTTCTACATATGGCATTGCAGCGCTTGTGAGTAACTAAAAGCTTCGTTGTTGTGTTATGCGCGTTGCTTCTTATAGCATCTCGAGGATGGTAGCTGAATAATAACTTCGAAAATTAAAAATAAAAATCCTTCAGATTCTGAGAAGGCAGGTGACGTAATTATATTTTTAAGAGGACCGTCTCCTAACCAGGTAAGGCATGAAAAGATCTTTTTAAAATCTTTCTTCTTTGGTTAATTTTACGTTTAGTTCTTCACAATTTTTAACTCCAACCTTACAGGTCGTGAATAGAATAAAGAGAGAAATCCAGGATGCTATCATCACTGCCTATAACAAGTTTTGTCGCACCGATCGAAACTATCTAATATGCTGTCCTGGCTCTGTTAGTTGGTAAGTGTAGCATTATTTGAATTATCTAAAAAATATAGTAAGAATTAACAACTGTTTTGGTTCGAAACTTTCAGGCAAAACAAGGAAGCGGAATCTGCTAGTGTGACTGCCATGTCGGACATTCAGGAGCTGCCAATTGTGTCCGTTATTGGCGCAATCGACTGGACAACAATAGTGCTGCGCTTGCTACCAAATCGAAATAGCAGTTTGTGCAGCCGACTAACGTATGCTAGCACTACTCTCACTGCATCCACACCTGTCTCTATTAAAGCCATTGCGAGCGTCACTTCGAGTAGTTCAAGTTTAACTGAGACTGGTCCATCCACCATGAAACCAAAGAGTTCAGCAGCTGTGACTCCTTACACAAAGCCAGATCCAGTCCGTACATCTCCTAGTACAGCCGATGTCACTCCGTACACAAAGCCAGATCCAGTCCGTACACATGCGGTTAATTCAACTCAAAGAGACACAAATACGGCAACCAGAGCAGCTACAAAGGCGAGGACCACGTCGTTAAAGAAATCTAATAGAAGACGTAGAGATTTTGAAGATCCTGGTAAAGATTTTGACGTCGAGCAGATTATCAGTCGAGAGAAAAGGGCCACCCCTAAAACCAGTTTGGCCTTGTGCTTGTCCGTCGAAGCGATTCAGAACATCAGCTCTGGCATTAATATCAGCGGGTAAGAGTGGATGGTCAGTATCTGAACACAATTAATTTACTAGTATCGATATATCAATCAATCTTTAGTTGATTAAACAGCAGTCAAGTCAAGTCATGTCAGAAAACACTCAGTGTTATTAAAAAGTGATTTGAGCAATTCGAATAGATAAAAACAGGTCGATATGTCACTTTCCATTGAGTCTATGGTGTCTCCTAACAGTTCAATCTCCATTAGTGTCCTATTTATTGATTAGCTTTCTCTTATTGATGTTCCGTCAAAATACCATTGCGATGGAAATTATAGTAAGCAAGGGGCGACAAAAAAGTCGGTAAGGGAAACGAACACATAATCAAGACAAAAGTTTGAGGCCAATTTTTTAGAGTTCTCTGCGGCTGTCACTTTCAGCGCCGACAACTTGACGGACTTTCGGACTTTCGGACTTCTCGAAAAAAGCATCTCTAATTAATTCCAAATCAATGCAACTTAAGAAATTACACTCGTAATAAGTAAAGCAAGCTCAAAATAATCATAATACACACTTTAGAGTTTAGGAGTACGCTTTTCACTAACTTTGAAAGCACTTATTCACAAAAAAGTCATTGGTTAATTCATTTTTAGCCAGCACACACCATTTCTGTTTATTAAAATATCGATTCGTTGTATTAAAAGCTTTCTTTGAAAACCATTCTGGAATTATACCGTCTAAAACCATAACTGACTATTTAGACTAGTAGTAGTAACAAATGTATCTAATTAAAAAATCTGGATTTAATAAAAACTTCTAATGCAACCATATCTACATGCTTCTAACATTACAGAATAGTTGAAACTGTCTTGCTAAGTTACAACATTACCGCCAAGGCCACAGTAAGTGTCGCCAGTGATTTGACAACTATCAGTCTGACTACAAGCCCTGCCGGTATTGGCAAAGGTGCCATCAAAACCGACTGTCATCACTTTGTGTTGGCTGCTGCCATTCTGTTGTTGGTTTTATTTTATCGTCTTGGAGAAGAAACCGATTGTTTTGATTAAGATTTAGCTACAATAACTCTATGATATCTGAATCTATGAAGGAGAAAATTGGACATTACACGAAGTAAGTACGAGTACAAACAATTTTATGCCGATTTTCATTCGTCGTGAGTTAGAAAAAATAAATCATACCTTATTATATAATCTTCCTTAATATTCACTGAATTCTCACCTCGTCTCTTCGTACGCTAAAGTGGTATTAGAACCCTCGACAATGATAGTCTTTTTAAACAAGAGCATTTGCTCAAACGTATTTTTTCTACTCGCACTGTCTCAACTCATTCGACTGAAAACGGAAAAAAAGTGCTTTTTTTAACGCAAAAAAATCCTTGTTAATCAATTTTCCTTATGTACGCTCGTATGAAGCAACATCTTGATTCTACTTTTAATTTGATGCGCAGCTTTTTTTAATCTTTATTTTATCATCTTTTAATCAAAAAGCGTCATTTCTAATCAAAACTTTATACTATTGCACTATTTTTATATTTATAAGCTCACATTCACGCGGTCCATAATATACTCTCGTACAATAAGATTTTATAATGTAAGTCCTAACCGAAAGTAAGTATGTTTTTTTCCTGTTTGAATGGTTCAAGTATGACCATAAGTATTCAATTGCATCATACCTTATCCACTACCTTTTCATCTGCTTTTTTCCATATTAAAAACTTAGACTTAGATTACAGTGCGATTTTTATTGTACTTTTATTTTAATTCAGCTATAAAAAGCTAAACAATCATATATTAAGCAATTGTGTCGATTTTTAATAAACAGCACGAAAGAAACTTTATGAAGTTGACATTCTTCTTCATTGATGTATGAGTTGCTAAAAAACAAAATTTAACAGTTAAAATAGCTGGTGTTTTGATGTTTTTTTGTTATAATGTATATTTTGTTCGAAATTGTAACGTAGTTTTTGGTCACACCACTACATCATCTGTAGAGGAGTTGTAGCCTAGTGGCTAGAGCGGCTGACTTATGACCAGAAGGTCGTGGGTTCGAGTCTCGGCCCTGGGAGACAATTTTTGCCCTTGACTAACGCACTTCATCCCGCGTTGCTTCAGTCCACCCAGCTGAGATCGGGTACCAGTTTGAGTTGGGTAAATTTGGAGTGGGTGTTGCGGCCCTTCCAGCCCGTCAGGACTGAGCAGCTGTACACAGCCCTCGGATGCGCTGCGCAACTAGCTGCGGCTGTGCCGTGGGCTGTGCAACTTCTGGTCGAAATGTCGGGTGTCAAAATTTATTACGCTGATAAATTTATTTGTTATTTATCATCGGTACAGAATGTGTTGCTAACTTGTGTTTTAAGCTATCTAGCTAGCATTCTTATAAAGGCTTTTCACTAGAATTTTCACTTTTGAGTTATACATGTTATTTTAGCCTCCTGTATGATCGTTGCAGGCGTAACATTTCTTCTCTACATTTGACCTCTGATCTATCGCCGTCACCCATGAAAGGGTTGCGCAACCAAGGACCACTGGAAGTCCCTTTTGTTACTTTACTATAGAAGTCATTGTGTGCAACACTTGAGGGAATCTTAAGGACTATTAGGGTTACACCAGAATGTAATCATACTTTTTTCATGTCTGTGTTACCAAAAATTTACGGTTGCAATTACGAGTCTATTGCGCAACTGAACCCACATCATTGTTCACGTACCACCTTTCAGCCAATCGGAGCTCAGCTGCAGTTCAAATCCTACGAGGTTCCCCTGCACCACATTAGATCCACGTGACTTAGCCACGTGACCTACCTGCTACTGAGCTTCGAGTGCCGATTAGAACTTACAATCCTATTTTTGCCGGGATTTTCCGACTTCTCGTTTTGCATTTCGCTAGGAATTTTTCATGCATCATCATTTATGCCTTATGTAGGACAATCAAGACTTGAATTTTGCCTTCAATCACTAGTGTAAAGCCGATGTCGTGGGGATCACAACCAAGGTCGGAAGACATGTCATGTGGTACCTTGAATTTATTGCTAATCGGATGAATTGGATAAATAAACCATTAAAGCCTAAAAAATTCTTCATTAGACTGAAGATAATGAAGATCGCTTGATTTTAATTTAACAATCGCATAGGCTAACTATTCGTATATGTGGAAAATATTGCTGAAAAGATTTTCTATAAATTCGTATGGAATTCGTAAATCCGTCCAAAATATTAAGTAAAGAGAAGCTAGCTTTCACTTATAATTGCCATGACAACCAATTTAAACAAGGCAGAGCAAAGAGAATAGTTTGCACACCAAGCTTAGTCAAATTTTCCTCCATCGGGAGCTACACCATCTCTGTGTGCTTTCGTTGTGTAAACTTCCCCTTTTCAGCCAAAAAACTTCGCGCTGAAAATCCAGCTCTTCATCGTCAGTGTCACACAGCTTCCCATTTCTTTCCCAAACATTATTTTTAAAATCGGCCTTCTCGATTGATCTACAGAAAATAATCCGATAGCTTGAATTCGATATATTTAGGCATCCAATTTTCGATTAAAAAACATGCCGATTACACCCTGACAATCAGACACGTGTTAGTTCAAGCAACTGCCTCAGATAAGGCGTAGAGTCAGATAAGGGCTTGTCTGTCAGATAAAGTAGAGGAGATGCAGTTTCCCACACCCACAAACCTATAGTTTAGATTTCCGCCATACTGCATGTCAGCCAACAGGTGTAGTGAGCTGCTTTATTCAACTGGTTTGGTAGCATGGAGAGGAACAAAATGCGAAAGATGAGACTTGCCTGCATGGTCGATTTAGGGGGGGGGGATTTTTAGCAAACAGCAGGCATCGCACCCACAGAAACAGGGCTTTTACTATTTTCTTCATCCCCTTCCATCCTCTCCGTTTAATCCGTGCACACAACCTCCTCTTCCGCATACGCGAACAATCTGTTTGCCTGTTGTTACCCATGGCAACCAATGCCAAGCGAGCAAAATTTTCATCATTCTTCCTGTTCAAACCTGTTCCCACTTTAAGCTTGCAGTACGAAGTAACTGGTGTTGAGGTTTTTTTCCTTTTTTCAGATCTTCTCCTCAGCTCTTGAAACCACTCTACGCCTTTTTTACTAAATTTTAAAACTCAAGAAGATGCGTACATGTACGGCTATCAACCTGCCTCTCAAAATTCAAGTGGGAGAAAAATGATGCTTGCGAGTAACAGGTTACATTACAGTATCAGGAAGCCAGTCAAATATGGGAGGGTTAACGTGAGTTTTAGCAGCATCACCGAGCATCAGAGAGAATTTTCGACGTCATGTGGATTAAACCGGAATTTAAGCGCGACTTTGGTGGCAAGCCTTAATTGTAAAGTACGCACCGTTATTTTTGAAGAGCACTTTACATCATTATAATTTCCTCAATTGTTTTAGGTAAGAGCCCTGAACGCAGTGTTAGTTGATTTCGTTTGCACAGTTATGAGATCCCTCTCGTCAAGTATCGTTTCCGAAGTACTGCGTAGATGTTGTACTTCCAATGATTGATAGGAAGCAACCACTATGGTATGCTGAGAAGATTCGCTAGTTAGGGTCCTTAGTACCGGTGCTTCAGACTTCAAGATAGTGATTCCTAAATCTGTGCTATTGTACAAAAATATCTCTCGAATAATTTGATCGGGTTGGCGGCGCGTTGCTCAACATCTCGCGGTACTCATGAAAAATTGATGCAGCGCGCATCTGCCTCAGAGGCCCACGGATGCAATTAATTCTTCCCAGCTACTACAATGACTAATTAAACAAAAACTTGGTGCCACCTCGAGCCTCCAACTTTCTAGCTAGTCAGACTGTCAGAACTGGGCAGCCAAATATTTGTCTACGAAAAATACGCGTCTACAAGGTTGCCTTGGAAACTGCCACGACAGTAAATGTTTTATCCTCACTTTCTCTTCTCCTATGTCCGTACTGCGTGAGGTATGCGCCGAAGCTGAGAAGAACTAAACGTTATTCAAGCAATCCAATTGTTCATTCTATCGCCCAGAACCGGTTTTCTCCCTTCACCTCCGTCTGTTTATCCAGGTTTGTTGTTAGCAACCGAACGCTACGGTTGGTTGGTGAATTTCGAGGTTGGTTAGCTACCGCGTGCAGGTGAGAACATTTCTTGGGGTGTTGGGGCGGCTCAAGGGGGGAACAGAAGCCCTCAAGAGCCAATGAGCGATGAAGCCTTCCCAGAATCCGAGGCCTTCATCCTGTCATCCTATGTTTGTAAAAAAATATATATATCTGTACTGTCCCGAATCGAAAGAGTTCGCTGCATCATTTTGTGTCTTTATTAATTTTGGAAGCGAAATTCTCAAGTTGGAGTTCTTGGCATGAGGCCTCTCCATCTGGTTCTTACTGCAACCCTACTAATTGGTAAGCTCCATTTTATTATTTAATCAAGATGGAAAACGTGGGAATTTTACATTACAACTCAAATACCTCTCCCCAATTCGGCCCTCTCAGCACTGGTCACCAACGCGGCGGCTCAATGTAACAGGACGCAATGCAATAGTTCCGCCACCTGCAACACTGGCTTTGGAGTTGAAGTTTGCACCAATGGTACTAACAACTTTTGCTACTACGAATCGCACTGCAGTGCCTGTGAGTTACTTAATGGAGATAATGTATGATGTATAAGAGTGATCAATCACCATGCATGTTTAGTTACTGTAAAACTAAATTAAACATTGCAGACTCCCAAAGGGCTGGCGACATTATTCTAGGCCTCAGTGGAGCGTCTCCGAATCGGGTAAGATACTGAAAACCGCATTATTCATGAATACGCTATTCTAAAACTATTTAGTCTCAATCAAACATTTAAATCTTTACACTGAATTGCCAGATTGTTGCTGGCATACAACAAGCCATACAAAATGCCCTGATGAACGCGTACAACAATTTTTGTCGAGCAAATCAAAACTTTCTGGTGTGCTGTCCCGGTGCAGTTAGTTGGTAAGCATTGTTTAAACTCCTGATTTAATTAGTAAAATCAAAATCCTAAAATTGAGAATTGGTTGCAGGCCGAACCAGAGGAACGAATCTGCTGGCGTGATTGCTTTGGCTGACGTTCAGCTGGAGCTGCCGATTCTATCTGTGACTGGCTCGGCTACTTGGACATCCCTTGTGCTCCGCCTGCTGCCCAATAGTAATAGCAGCTTGTGCAGCAGGCTCACCTACGCTACGACTCCGATTACAACCACACCCGCTGCCACAACCACATCGTCCACCAGAACTACTCAAGCTGGCGGTGTTAATGGATCAACGGTAGCTGGAGTTACGACCACCGCTCCGATCTCTTCTTCGTCGCTTACCACTAGCGGTGCCAGGCCGGGCGTAAACAATACTATTAATAGTACGGTTGCTCCTACTGCTGGTACTAACGGTACTAACGTTACGACAACAGCTAGAATGCCGAGCACTACAGTTACTCCTCCAAGTACTGCTCCACCAACTACTAACATTACTGCTAGTCGAACTGCTACCTCTACCGGAACAGCTGCTCCAACAAGTGGCGCTGTAACCAACACAACCATGGCTGCTGCCACAACTTCTCGACCGGAAGCTACCAATTCGTCTGGGAGCAGCAGGAGGCGACGCCGCGATCTAGCCGACTATCTCGAAGAGCCCGCCGTAGAATTTGATCAACAGCTGCACGCCCTGCATAGAGAGAAACGGGCCACCGCTACCAACAATTTGGCTTTGTCATTGTCTACTGAGGCTATTCAAAACATCACCGCTGGCATCAACATCACCGGGTAAGAGTTTTTGCAATCCGTTTATTTAAAAAAAGATATTCCACAACAGACTACTTAGCAGTAGACATGTTTGCGATCAATCGTATAAAACACAATATCATATCCGTTGAATTTTACAGAGTAGTGGAAACGGTCCTACGCGATAAAAACGTCACAGCCACGGCCACGGTGAGCGCGGCCACGAGTCCAACAACGGCTAGCCCTTCGTCATCACCGGTCACTGTTCGTAAAGGAGCTGGTAAACCTGATCGTCACAATTCTCTGATCGCAGCTGTCATTGGTCTTCTGTTGGCTATTTTTTCGTTTAACAATTTCGCCAATGAGTGAGCCAACTTGAAGATTTGCAGCATAGTTGCTGAGCAGAACATAAAGTTATAAACCTGGGATTTACTTCGTAGTTTTAAGTTCCCTGCCACCTCGTGATCCAAGCGACAGAGAAAGAAATGCAAGAGAGACACTGAGTGAATTAAGCAGTTCTCGTGATTCCCTTACCATTCGTGGAGAAAACAATTTGACAATAAATATTTGGACGAATCCCATCACATTGCTGCTGTTTTTTTCAAGATGCATGGAACACTTTTTTAAATATTAAACATGCGTTTAAAGCAAACCCGACCCTATAATTGAAAACCTATTTTATCTTAATTTTACGCTCTAATTTCTAAAGCGCCCTTGAATACACGGCTGTTTAATTTTATACGCAAAATTATTTTCATTTCGATTTTAAAACTAAGTGGCAAAATCTGCTTTATTCAAAAGTTTTCTAGAACTCGCACGTTCATAAGCCTAAATGTTTATTCATTTTCTATTAACAGTCTTATATTTTGTTTATCCTCGGATTTTTTGCTACAATGTACGTGAAAAGTTCGACTGTCTCTTCTTCAGCAAATTTTTGCCCAAAGAGAACTATAACATATTTTTCACGTTATGCAATTCCTAGAAATGGATATTTCAATAATTCAGAATACCAAAACACGACAAAATCAAGCTAAAATAGACACTAAGATTTTAATCGACCCAAAATGTCTTTATGAAAACTCCTTACTGACATTTTTGCATTGCTTTACGCAGAGTTTTTATATTTTTACCTAAAATAAAAAATTTATGTGAAGAACAAAAAATAATCAATAAAAAATTATTCATGATCAACAAAGTTGATTATATTCATTAGATTCTAAAATATTAAAAAGATTTCTCCAACTAAGCTAAATGTTTTTAAATAATTTTTTGCCTAATATTTCTTCTCGGCTACTGCCGTAAGTAGAGCTTAGTGAATGCTATATCCAGCGGCTAAGTGACTGCGGCCTTAACTGTCACACAAATCATAGCGATAGAAGGCCGCGTTGGAAACCCGCTCGTAGCTGATCTTGTAAGGCGACGCGCAGCAGTGCGCCGCGTCGACTTGTTGCCGGAGCGAGTCCGTCAGCGTCCAGATCTCGGCGTTGTAGAGCAGGACGGTCTCGATCACCGCCCGAAACAATGGCCCCTGCCTGGCGGTCCAGCAGGGCCTCTGACTGCAAGACTGACTCTATTAAACGTAAGGCAGCCCAGGCAAGTCTGTCTGTCTGTCTGTCTGCCTGCCTGTCTGTCTGTCTGTCTGCCTGTCTGTCTGTCTGTCTGCCTGTCTGCCTGTCTGTCTTTCTGTCTGTCTGTCTGTCTGTCTGTCTGTCTGTCTGCCTGTCTGTCTGTCTGTCTGTCTGTCTGTCTGCCTGTCTGTCTGCCTGTCTACCTGTCTGTCTTTCTGTCTGTCTGTCTGTCTGTCTGTCTGTCTGCCTGTCTGTCTGTCTGCCTGTCTGTCTGACACTCTGTATCTCTGTCTTTCTGTCTGTCTTCTAATAGAATCGCTGTGATAAACGGTCTTGGCCCCGTGGGTTTAAGTTTAATGCATTCTAATCGCCTTCGTTTGCAGGAGTTTTTCATCTAATAATCTTTTGTTTCCGTATATGGTAATCTTCTTTCTTGATCTTAGATATATTTTTAATCCCTATCCCAGTTTTTTCCTTCCTTTGCTTTGACTTCTTATATCCTCTATTCATGGTTCCGCTAAACTATAGCGGCTAGAAGCCCAAATGTTTTGTGTATATAGTTTGTTTGACTTAAAAATTAACCTTCCCACCAACTGCGCATGTTTTTGGTGACTTGGCCGTGTTTAATCCCTCTTTAATTATAGCATTAGTTGGAGCTTAAACTCTGTGAGAATTAGTAAAGCCACCACGGTGTATTACTGATGACATTATTCTCAATATCCTAAATATTGTATCTTTAGTGTGTATACTAATGTATAGAAAACTTTAATCGGTCGCTATATACTTCGTAGTAGTGATCATATGCTAGCATACGAGCGTATGTTATAAAACTAAAATAAAGAGTTGACTCTTTGTATAGCAAGAAAAGAAAGAAATTTCTGTCTAATATGTTCTAATCTTTTGTGCACACGCGTGAAGCGGCTTGTTGTATCAGTGGAAGCATGCTCTCTGGTCTTTTTTAATTATCTACACTATCCAACCGATTAAGCTTTGAGAGCATATAGTTGACCTGTTGCGTAATATCCAATTTTTCTGGATGCTGCCCTTCAAGAATTCGACCTAGAAAAATATAGAGAGCTTTTTCATAGTTGAACAAACTTAATTTTCTGAAATAGACTTTGACAATTTATGTCTAAGTAATTTGAATTTTTTCTTATAAAGCCACCTGCTTTGCTCAATTTGTGTTTTTAATTATCTGGTTCAATCAACTTTTACTATTTCGTGGAAGTGCCTTTTAAAAGCGAAGTGTATCCTTCAGACGTTGGTGAATTTAAGACGAGAAAAATTAATGTGTGATATGTACACGTTTTTCAAGTGACAGAAAAAATGACATTTGCGACTGCGCCATTAGAGAATCACTTTCCTCTGTGACTGCGCCTTTAGAGAATCACTTTCCTCTGTGAGTGCACCATTTCGAGAATCACTTTCCTCTGTGACTGGGTCATTAGAGAATCATCTTCCTCTGTGACTGCGCTATTAGAGAATCATCTTCCTCTGTGACTGCGCCATCAGAGAATCACTTTCCTCTGTGACGGCGCCATCAGAGAATCACTTTTCTCTGTGACTGCGCTATTAGAGAATCATCTTCCTCTGTGACTGCGCCATCAGAGAATCACTTTCCTCTGTGACTGCACTATTAGAGAATCACCTTCCTCTGTGACTGCGCTATTAGAGAATGCTCTGTGACTGCACCATTAGAGAATCACCTTTCTCTTAGGTCCATTATAACACATTGTTACAAGCGCGTATACGATCAAACGCTCAAACATATGGCACAGGCCATAAGACATGGCCAATTTTCACTGCATGCTTGTTAACTTTTTGAGGCTGGCAGCTCAACTGAATAATTTTCAAGTCATAAATTTATCACCCAAAAAATTTGCATCACCAGCAGTAAAATATTCTATAATATTATAAAACTGTGAGATAAAATAAGTGTTACAGGCACTGCTCCCAATCTCGGGTCCTCCACCTTCTGTTCTCACTTCCATTTACCAAACCAAAGCGAGCAGGTCCAACCACAAAAATCGTTAAAAACTAGGTGTGAAAAAAAATGATATTCGATAGAGCGTGACGACTGGACAGCCGAGCCATTTCAGCTCAGAGGGTTGGTTGAGCTTGTTTCGAGTTCCGGACAATAACAAAGGCGAAACTTTCGACCAGATTGAATGTCATAAATCAATTAACGAATCCCTAAGTAAGAAATATGACTTTGGAGCAGAGTTTTCCCTATGTTGAGCCTGACTGACGCAACTGCCTATCTCAGTGTCTCTTTGCCGCAATAAACTCTTTCAGTTGGTTAGGAAAACTTCCCCATTGGGGGAAAGCGGGCTTTGATCTCCGTACTGGTCAGCCGCCTCCCCCTGGCGCGCATATCCCAGTTCGGCTCCAGCCTCCCTGATTGGCTAAACCTCAAGCCGCTCCCAATTCTTTATCCTCCCCCCCCCACCTGAAAGTTTCCGTAGACTAGATAAATCCCAATTTCACACGTCAGCTCCCATTCTAAAGAAACTAACTTTGCTGTCGAAAATTTTTGTCAATTTGTCACTTTCTATACATGGAGATAGCCAAGATTTTGAACTTGTCCCCGGAGCGATGCAGCAGGTCCACTGCCAGCGGTGCGAGCAGCGAGGATGATCATCTGGCTCATCAAGAGGACGAGCAGCTGGCTCAGGTACATCGGGATCATCGGGAAGACGGCGTCGAGATGGACGTAGCCGAGGCTAACGATCTCAGACAGCATCAGCAGGAGCAGCGAGACGAGCTGGATTTGAATGGACAGGGAGAGACGCAGCAGATGCAGCCGCAGCCGCAGCAGCAGCAGCTCCAGGAGGAAATCAGGTCAGTCTTGTTGTAATTAATTCTTTGCTTAGATTACAATGTAAAATGGTGCATCCTCATGTACACAGTGTGAAATGGCGCATCTCATGATGTAAACAGAGTGAAATGGCGCATCTCATGATGTAAACAGAGTGAAATGGCGCATCTCATTATGTACACAGTTTGAAATGGCGCATCTCATTATGTACACAGTTTGAAATGGCGCATCTCATGTACACAATATAAAATGGCGCGTCTCTTGTACACAGTGTGAAATGGCGCATCTCATGATGTACACAGTTTCAAATGGCGCATCTCATCATGTACACAGTGTGAAATGGCGCATCTCATCATGTACACAGTTTGAAATGGCGCATCTCATCATGTACACAGTGTGAAATGGTGTATCTCATCATGTACACAGCGTGAAATGGCGCATCTCATGATGTAAACAGAGTGAAATGGCGCATCTCATTATGTACACAGTTTGAAATGGCGCATCTCATTATGTACACAGTTTGAAATGGCGCATCTCATTATGTAAACAGAGTGAAATGGCGCATCTCATTATGTACACAGTTTGAAATGGCGCATCTCATTATGTACACAGTTTGAAATGGCGCATCTCATCATGTACACAGTGTGAAATGGCGCATCTCATCATGTACACAGTGTGAAATGGCGCGTCTCTTGTACACAGTGTGAAATGGCGCATCTCATCATGTACACAGTGTGAAATGGTGTATCTCATCATGTACACAGCGTGAAATGGCGCATCTCATGATGTAAACAGAGTGAAATGGCGCATCTCATTATGTACACAGTTTGAAATGGCGCATCTCATTATGTAAACAGAGTGAAATGGCGCATCTCATTATGTACACAGTTTGAAATGGCGCATCTCATTATGTACACAGTTTGAAATGGCGCATCTCATCATGTACACAGTTTGAAATGGCGCATCTCATTATGTACACAGTTTGAAATGGCGCATCTCATCATGTACACAATGTGAAATGGCGCGTCTCTTGTACACAGTGTGAAATGGCGCATCTCATGATGTACACAGTTTCAAATGGCGCATCTCATCATGTAGACAGTGTGAAATGGCGCATCTCATCATGTACACAGTGTGAAATGGTGCATCTCATCATGTACACAGTGTGAAATGGTGCATCTCATCATGTACACAGTGTGAAATGGCGCATCTCATCATGTACACAGTGTGAAATGGCGCATCTCATCATGTACACAGCGTGAAATGGCGCATCTCATGATGTACACAGTGTGAAATGGTGCATCTCATTTAGAGCATAGAGTATTATAAAGTATGATAAATCCCTGAAATATTTTCTCATGCAATGTCATGTTGACCTTTGAGATTTTTCTTGCCTTTTATAACGAGATAAACTCAATTTTATGTATGCTGCAATTTATGATCTTAATTTCACAATCATGCTGCATGGGAGCTACGGGAGGAAAAACCTTGCTCCCAGGGGTTTGCATATAGGTTAGGAAAAATGTATTTTTTTCACGATGGACAGCTCTGAGGGCAAAGCTCTCACACAGTCACACTCTCACATGTGATAATAGCTTACAAGGTGATGGATCCTTCTTCAAAGCGATCACCCGAGAAGGATGCCTATATAAGATCGCTTCACTTGAGCTTGAGTAAGCAAGTCATTAAGCATTCATTGAGCAAATTGTCTTTATATCTGAACATATCAAGGCGTCGAAGCTGAGTGGAGATATTTGACTTTCGTTACACTTGTCAAACATTTTTTTGATCTTCTTCTCCAATTTAGGCGGGGGGATTTTTATCCGCGTGTCTAAATATCCCATGCTCTTCCGCGAGGAAAAGCATAAAAAAGCGAAAATGCGAGTTGCGCTGTTGATATTGACAAAACTTCACAGCTCGCCTGCTTGTAAGCTTTTTTCTACGCTATCCGTGTGCGCTTGGTTATTATTTTTTTAATTGCATTTTTTCTGTAGCATCTTTGTCTTACTTTTCAAACAACATATCTTTACGGTGTAGACAAGCGAGGTGAAGAGATAGCTGGTTTTTTGAGGGTTGGAAAAACTAACAAAAATTGGTAGCTATATCTTATCCATTGTCACATGTCTATCTGTCTTTTGAATCTATCTATATATTGAATTTAACTGTCCAACATTCAGAGTTTGCTTTTTTCTATTCTTTTTTTCGAAAACATGATCCATCTATCTATCGATCGATGTATCAATGCAAAGCTTTCACTTTCAATATGTCCGCAGCAAGCTGTCAGCCGCTCTCTGTCAGATAAGCGGCGAACTAGAAGCCACAGTGCGAGCTAGCGAGGACCAGTCAAAACGATTAGATCGCTACACAAAAGAGCTCGAAGGTCTGCAACAGGAGCGCCTGGCTCACGTGGAGCAGTTGCGCAATCTTCACGCCGATATTAGTTCGGTGAGTTTTCTTGGTCAGCTGCTGCGGCGTGTGTGTGTTCCTAGATTCTTTTCTTTTCAACTTGTCTTAGTAAGGCATTGAAACAAAAAGTTTGATAAAAATCGCCGCGACACAAAAAACGTTTTCCTTTTGTCTGTTTGGTTCAACTGTAATCCGCTAGTGGAGGATCAAAAATTTTTTTGTTTACTAAATATTGCAATTAGAAAAGCAGCGGGATATTCACAGTTAAGCCACCTGTCAGGAAAATTCTCTGTTCTCAGCTTTTGATTATTTGACAACGTTAGTCTTTGCCGAAGACATATTGCTGTCATTAACTTTCGGTTATGGAATAGTGTGTGTGTGTGTGTGTGTTTTAAATTCGCTAAAACGGTGACAGATGCCACGATTTGTGCTGTGACTAATATAGGATTTATGAAATTATAAATATCTACTTTCTCTGATTTTATGCTTGTGCCGGCAGTGCGACTTTAATCTCTTCCGCTTTATCTTTTTGTCTCGCTGTTTTAAATATTTCTTAAATTTTAGTTGTGCATTATCATAGTTTGTTGCTCCATTGTCACTGATAAGTTTTTCAATTAATTATCACCAACCTTTATTCCGGTATCTTCTAACTTCATAATCCCCAAAATTTATAATCCCCAAACTTTATAATCCCCAAACTTCACAATCCCCAAACTTCACAATCCCCAGACTTCACAATCCCTAAACTTCACAATCCCCAAACTTCAAAATCCCCAAAATTCACAATCCCTAAAATTCACAATCCCCAAACTTCAAAATCCCCAAACTTCACAATCCCAAAAACTGCACAATCCCCAAACTTCACAATCCCTAAACTTCACAATCCCCAAACTTCACAATCCCCAGACTTCACAATCCCTAAACTTCACAATCCCCAAACTTCAAAATCCCCAAAATTCACAATCCCTAAACTTCACAATCCCCAAACTTCACAATCCCTAAAACTTCACAATCTTAATTTATAACTTATGAACTTCATAAATTTCTAATGTCCCTTAATATTTCCCAACCCCGTGAAGCTGGAAAGCAACATCAAACGCTCGGAGGAGGAGCGCATCAGAGTGGCTGGCCGTGCTCGAGGCCTGATGGAGCGATACGGCGGCCTGCTGTGCCAGATTAACCGGCTTCGCGCCAGGTGTTCGAATCTGCACGAATTGCCGACAAGTCTGCCGATGCCGTTGCCGCCACCGCCGCCGCCGCCGCCGCTGCCGCAGCTGCCGCCGTCGTCTGGTTCCGCTGTTCTGTCCGCCGGACTGTTGGGAAGCGCCGAGTGAGTCTCCGAAGGGTTGAAGGGAGTCTATAAAGGGTAGAAGGGAGTCTATGAAGGGTTGAAGAGAGTCTATGAAGGGTTCAAGAGAATCTATGAAGGGTTGAAGGGAGTCTATGAAGGGTTGAAGAGAGTCTATGAAGGGTTGAAGGGAATCTATGAAGGGTTGAAGGGAGTCTGTGAAGGGTTGAAGAGAGTCTGTGAAGGGTTGAAGGGATTGAAGCCCACATCTATTATCTTTATAGGACTATGATTTATTCCCAATTATCAATGATCCATCATCAAAAACTCTTCCAGATTCTTCAGCAAGTCGCTTCCGCCGCTCTTCCCCCCTGCGCTGGACTTTGCTCGGCAGTTTCTGTCGCACCCTAACGGCCCGCCGCCACCGCCGCCGCCACCGCCATTCTCGCACGGACTGCTGCCGCCGCCGCCTCCTCCGCCGCCGTTCTCGCTGATGTCGCACTACCACGCCCACCAGCAGCAGCAGCAGCACCAGCACCAGCATCGCCCCAGCTTCCTAGGCAGCTCGCCGAATTCGCCACTGATCGATCGTCATCAAGCAGCATCAGCCGCTTCGTCTGTGGCCTCGTCGGTTGCCACGGTAGCTCAGAGCTTCCATCAACAGACGTCATCGAGGCACAGTCTTTCGCAAGCTTCGCAGCAGCAGCAGCAACAGCAGCAACAGCAACAGCAGCAGATGCAGCAACAACCGCCGCCGCCGCCACCGCCGACGTTTCGTCAGCAGCCGCCGCCGATGAAGGCCTGCCTGTCCTGTCACCAGCAGATCCATCGGAACGCGCCAATCTGCCCGCTGTGCAAAGCCAAAAGCCGTTCTAAGAATCCCAAGAAGCAAAAGCGCAAAGCCGTTGACTATCGTTGAATTATTATAGGCTCTGATTAGCGACCGTAAATTTTTTTTATCGACTAAGAATTGATGCTTATTTATTGCTTCGCGTTGTTGTTGAAATGATGTTTTCTGTTTTCTTTTGCATTGTGTGCTTTTTTCATTCTATTTATAAATCTGTTTGTTCTGTAATATAGTCGAATCGTCTCAGATCTTCAGTCTTCAAGAGACTCCATCATCTCACCTTCAGCTATTCATGGAGACTCTAACATCTCCCCTTCAGCTCTTCATGGAGACTCTAACATCTCCCCTTCAGCTCTTCATGGAGACTCTACCATCTCCCCTTCAGCTCTTCATGGAGACTCTACCATCTCCTCTTCAGCTCTTCATGGAGACTCTACCATCTCCTCTTCAGCTCTTCATGGAGACTCTACCATCTCCTCTTCAGCTCTTCATGGAGACTCTACCATCTCCCCTTCAGCTCTTCATGGAGACTCTACCATCTCCTCTTCAGCTCTTCATGGAGACTCTACCATCTCCTCTTCAGCTCTTCATGGAGACTCTACCATCTCCTCTTCAGCTCTTTAGGAGACTCCGCCATCTCCCCCTTCAGCTCTTCATGGGGACTCCACGATCTTCCCTTTCAGGTCTTCAGGAATCTCCACCATCTCACCTTTATTACGTATCTGTTTTAATTGGTTGTCGAAAAATGGCACAAAAAACAAGTAACGTCAAACTCCATTTTTAACAACTCTGAACTATAAAAAACGCTTACAGCGCCAATTCCTTTGCATGCACATGTTGCTATGACAACGCAATGCACCATTAACAATAGTTTAGTGTCTAAAAACTTTGCGCATAAATTTTGTTTTGCTTTGCCGCCTGGAGTAACAATAATAATTAAGAAATTTATTGCACTTTTTGTCAATCGTATTTGCTCTGATTGTATGCATATGCTTTACCTAAAAATAGCAACTTATGTTCATATGCTATTGTTCTTAAGCTCTATCATATAGCCTTAATAAAAGTACTTACTGTTGCTATAGGAACGTAAATTATGAAACTTAAATACATTATAAATACAACTAAATAAAAAACTGAAAATCCATAAAAATGTGTCCCTGAAGAAATCTAACCATGCAGTTCTGTAGCATCCTGGAATTGACTGACAATTTTTCTTTTTTTCGCGTCCAGAAACTGTGCCCGAGAAGAAACCTCGGGTTTTGATCTACTGGACCAATCAGTGCAATCATAAATATCAGTTTATAACCCGAATAGTGTAATTTAATGACAGCGAAAGCGATATGGTAACCAAATTCTTTATCAGCCAGTTACTTTGCCCGATCTGCAATGATGAAAGTAAACATTTTTACACAAGCAGACGGTGGTTAATGTAGCCGAATTTGCTAACCCCAAACCCAAGAAATGATGATCTGGTTTTGCCAAGTGAAAAGTTGACTTACTGATACTGCGAAATATATCCCCCCTTGTTAAATTATTTTCTCTTTCCTCCTTCCAAGGCAGCGAACTGAAATAAAAATCGCGGCAGTGTCTTTCAGCAGTCAGCATCATGCAGTGCAACTGTGTACCACAATGTATCGAAAATTGGCTGAAGCCACTGCCACTGTGTACCACCACTATAGTATTGGGGTTGACAAAAAGCAAGTGGCAACAAAAAACTGCTTATGCAAAAAAATTGGCGGCATTTCTTTGTGCTCTTCTGTTTCTGGTCTTCTTCCGTCTTGTGGCTCTATCTCTCTTTCTCTCTTCCCTTGACAAAGTTTCTCTAACATCGTAAATGTCTCTTTTGAAATCTCTCGCTTTTTTTAGAAATTTCATTCATTCATTAGTCTCTTGGTTGGTGCGTCGGCAGCAGTTTTTTTTCGTCCGATGAGTCCCGAATACACGGCTGCGCAAAATCAGCACCCAACTAGGCAAATCTGTGAAGCAGAAATGTGCTAGGCCTGTTTTGACTGTTGTTAATTTAATTCAAAGACACGTCCCCATTTGGTAGAATTCAGCAAGTTGTGTAGCTTAGTTAGGTAGCTATAGGGTAGGCTATCTGTATCTTGCATGTTCTTTCAACTGCTTAAAGAAGAAGAGATTCATTTGAAGCACTCTGCTCTTAACTGATACTGAGGATGCGTTAATACTGAGGAAAATCTGAACTGATTCTGAATGAAGCCTGAACTGATTATGAAGGAAGCCTGAACTAGATTCTGAAGGAAGCCTGAACTGGATTCTGAAGGAAGCCTGAACTGGATTCTGAAGGAAGCCTGAACTGATTCTGAAGGAAGCCTGAACTGATTCTGAAGGAAGCCTGAACTGATTCTGAAGGAAGCCTGAACTGATTCTGAAGCAAGCCTGAACTAGATTCTGAAGCAAGCCTGAACTAGATTCTGAAGCAAGCCTGAACTGATTCTGAAGCAAGCCTGAACTAGATTCTGAAGCAAGCCTGAACTGATTCTGAAAGAAGCCTGAACTGATTCTGAAGGAAGCCTGAACTGATTCTGAAAGAAGCCTGAACTGGATTCTGAAGGAAGCCTGAACTAGATTCTGAAGCAAGCCTGAACTGATTCTGAAGGAAGCCTGAACTGATTCTGAAGGAAGCCTGAACTGATTCTGAAGGAAGCCTGAACTGGATTCTGAAGGAAGCCTGAACTGATTCTGAAGGAAGCCTGAACTGATTCTGAAGCAAGCCTGAACTGATTCTGAAGCAAGCCTGAACTAGATTCTGAAGCAAGCCTGAACTAGATTCTGAAGCAAGCCTGAACTGATTCTGAAGGAAGCCTGAACTGGATTCTGAAGGAAGCCTGAACTGATTCTGAAAGAAGCCTGAACTGGATTCTGAAGGAAGCCTGAACTGATTCTGAAAGAAGCCTGAACTGGATTCTGAAGGAAGCCTGAACTAGATTCTGAAGCAAGCCTGAACTGATTCTGAAGGAAGCCTGAACTGATTCTGAAGGAAGCCTGAACTAGATTCTGAAGGAAGCCTGAACTGATTCTGAAGGAAGCCTGAACTGGATTCTGAAGGAAGCCTGAACTGGATTCTGAAGGAAGCCTGAACT
The DNA here is from genome assembly GCA_950096795.1 of Macrostomum cliftonense. Classification (NCBI taxonomy): domain Eukaryota; kingdom Metazoa; phylum Platyhelminthes; family Macrostomidae; genus Macrostomum; species Macrostomum cliftonense. The sequence goes on along the minus strand of CATNEM010000297.1, from coordinate 251,781 downwards.
GATTCTGAAGGAAGCCTGAACTGATTCTGAAGGAAGCCTGAACTGATTCTGAAGGAAGCCTGAACTGATTCTGAAGGAAGCCTGAACTGATTCTGAAGCAAGCCTGAACTGATTCTGAAGGAAGGCTGAACTAGATTCTGAAGGAAGCCTGAACTAGATTCTGAAGCAAGCCTGAACTGGATTGTGAAGGAAGCCTGAACTGATTCTGAAGGAAGCCTGAACTGATTCTGAAGGAAGCCTGAACTGATTCTGAAGGAAGCCTGAACTGATTCTGAAGGAAGCCTGAACTGATTCTGAAAGAAGCCTGAACTGATTCTGAAGGAAGCCTGAACTAGATTCTGAAGGAAGCCTGAACTGATTCTGAAGGAAGCCTGAACTGGTTCTGAAGGAAGCCTGAACTGATTCTGAAGGAAGCCTGAACTGATTCTGAAGCAAGCCTGAACTGATTCTGAAGGAAGCCTGAACTGATTCTGAAGGAAGCCTGAACTAGATTCTGAAGCAAGCCTGAACTGGATTCTGAAGCAAGCCTGAACTGGATTCTGAAGGAAGCCTGAACTGATTCTGAAGCAAGCCTGAACTGGATTCTGAAGGAAGCCTGAACTGATTCTGAAGCAAGCCTGAACTGATTCTGAAGGAAGCCTGAACTAGATTCTGAAGGAAGCCTGAACTGATTCTGAAGGAAGCCTGAACTGATTCTGAAGGAAGCCTGAACTAGATTCTGAAGCAAGCCTGAACTGATTCTGAAGGAAGCCTGAACTAGATTCTGAAGCAAGCCTGAACTGATTCTGAAGGAAGCCTGAACTAGATTCTGAAGCAAGCCTGAACTGGATTCTGAAGCAAGCCTGAACTGATTCTGAAGGAAGCCTGAACTGATTCTGAAGGAAGCCTGAACTGATTCTGAAGGAAGCCTGAACTAGATTCTGAAGGAAGCCTGAACTGATTCTGAAGGAAGCCTGAACTGATTCTGAAGGAAGCCTGAACTGATTCTGAAGGAAGCCTGAACTGATTCTGAAGGAAGCCTGAACTGATTCTGAAGGAAGCCTGAACTAGATTCTGAAGCAAGCCTGAACTGATTCTGAAGGAAGCCTGAACTAGATTCTGAAGCAAGCCTGAACTGATTCTGAAGGAAGCCTGAACTGATTCTGAAGGAAGCCTGAACTGATTCTGAAGGAAGCCTGAACTGATTCTGAAGGAAGCCTGAACTGATTCTGAAGGAAGCCTGAACTGATTCTGAAGGAAGCCTGAACTAGATTCTGAAGCAAGCCTGAACTGATTCTGAAGGAAGCCTGAACTAGATTCTGAAGCAAGCCTGAACTGATTCTGAAGGAAGCCTGAACTAGATTCTGAAGCAAGCCTGAACTGATTCTGAAGGAAGCCTGAACTAGATTCTGAAGCAAGCCTGAACTGGATTCTGAAGCAAGCCTGAACTGATTCTGAAGGAAGCCTGAACTGATTCTGAAGGAAGCCTGAACTGATTCTGAAGGAAGCCTGAACTAGATTCTGAAGGAAGCCTGAACTGATTCTGAAGGAAGCCTGAACTGATTCTGAAGGAAGCCTGAACTGATTCTGAAGGAAGCCTGAACTGATTCTGAAGGAAGCCTGAACTGATTCTGAAGGAAGCCTGAACTAGATTCTGAAGCAAGCCTGAACTGATTCTGAAGGAAGCCTGAACTAGATTCTGAAGCAAGCCTGAACTGATTCTGAAGGAAGCCTGAACTGATTCTGAAGGAAGCCTGAACTGATTCTGAAGGAAGCCTGAACTGATTCTGAAGGAAGCCTGAACTGATTCTGAAGGAAGCCTGAACTGATTCTGAAGGAAGCCTGAACTAGATTCTGAAGCAAGCCTGAACTGATTCTGAAGGAAGCCTGAACTAGATTCTGAAGCAAGCCTGAACTGATTCTGAAGGAAGCCTGAACTAGATTCTGAAGCAAGCCTGAACTGATTCTGAAGGAAGCCTGAACTTATATTAAAAAAACTCCACAATTGTTTTTATAGTAAAGCTTAGATGAATACCAACCATATAATTTAGCATTATTGGACTCTACTGTTTGAGACAAGAAGCTATATTTTCGTTACAGATATGATTTCTAAATTGGCGTAATAGCGTCATGCACCGTTTAGGTGACGCCAATCCATTAGTTAAAGTCACCAATAATAATAATAAGCTAAGAAGCAAGAAATTTTGTTGCCAAGGTGCCCCTTCGGGAGCAAAGATTTAAAAAATGGATGACCAACTGGCACACCCGTAGAGAATTGAAAGTGATGAGGCGCATATAGGCGGCAAAGTGGTGATTGCTTTCAGCTAGTCAAAACAGACCGAGTGGCTGTGGGTGGTTAAAGACCTGGCAGTTTCTCTACCCCAACATCCAAGCAAAGTGGGTCAGTGATGAATGAACGAGCGGCCTCTGACAGAAGCTAAAGACAGGCCAAGCAACACGCAAGCTGGGCCGGGGGTAGAGACAGGAACAAAGTTCAGCTAATATAGGAAAGTCGCAAGCCACTACCTAGTTCGAGGAAACCAAGCCAAGTTGCTTCCTCTATGGCTTCATCCCATTAGTAAGTGATCAATAAAGCTGGTTGACATTCCCTGACAAAGACGATTTTAAAGATTCCATACTGCTAACGGCAATCATGGAGCTCGAAATTCCAAATAGTAGAGACTCTGGAAAGGAAACACCAACTAAGACTTCAACTATAGGCCGTTAACTAGACACCTCCTCCTCGTGTCAGTCAGTAAGCGGTTGCGACGTTGTCTCGCTGTTAAGTGGGTGTGTTTTTTTGCCCGCCTTACGAAGACCTCGCCAAAAACTTGGCCAACGTGTATTTGCTTTAGCTTAGCTGGTCGTAAATTGTGGGGAAAAAGCGCGCAACTAGGGGACAACGAACGGTCCAGGAGAGATGGATAAGAGAGTGAGGGAGTATTAGTGGAGTTAGGGAAAGTTGCAGTCCGGTGGGTAATGGGAAAAGGGATAAATAAAAAGTAGGCGGAGGAGTTCGGATGTCAAAAGCCCATAGGGGGGAGCGGGGGGTGCCTTGTTAGACACCTGGCGCGGATCCATCAACCCCCGCCGCCTCTCTCTCGTTTACGCCTGGCCCTAAACCGATCCTTAAAACGTTGGATTGAATTCTTGCCGCTCTTGCCGTCCGTGTGTTTTAAAATGTTTTCGTCAACATTCCCAGCGTGAGGCTTCCTGCATGGTTGCGGTATGCATGTCGCCAAATTGTTGACAATCTGGACTTGCGCGCATGTTTGGTCAGTCTCAGTGGGATTCCGTTAGTTTACAATAAGATTAACAACTTATAATTGGAGCAAAAATTCATTGTAAAACTGACCTTGCGTTAGGGATGTTTGCCCTGTGATTAGACAACTCGCAGTGTCCGGTCCAGCTCCATTATGAGATCAATCTTCTCCATTATTAAGCGTTGATGCGTTAAAAACAAATCTTAATAGTATAGACAGAGGGTATCATAACTCTTCGAAAATGAACATTTTTTGACGACACGAAAATTCGCTTTCACCACCAATTACACTCGCACAAGCGGTCTTTGTTACGCACTAAATTTTGCTAATACACTAAAAAGCCTAAAAACAATCCTTTGATTTTTACTACTATAGTTAAGGAGCATGTTTTTATGACAAAAACAGCAAATACAAGCCAAGCCTTGCGCTGAAAACTTGCTTAAGTGGCCGAAAGGACCAATTTTGCTCCGCTCCGCCTCCCCGACCCCTGACAGACGCTATTGCACAAGAAGCAGAAGAGCGATGATGGCGGAACAATTTGTGACAACTGTCCCCTTCGTGGAACAAGCTGCCGTGTGCGTGTCGCTTTAGCTTTCTGAAAACTCTTGTTTGATCGCTTTCAAAAAGAAAAGGCGGAGCCGCTTGCAAAAAAAGAAGTAAAATAATCGTCGTTTAACGAATTTTATCCGCTAGCTGCCTGCCGTTTTATCGTCAACTTGCGCTATGAAAGACACCGACTGGACGAGAACCATTAAACTTGTTGGTGCCTAACCTACCCCCCTCCTCTGGACACTAAGTGCCATCATCAAAGCTAATCTGCGTGGCAACTGATTTCGGAATCGTCTAAAGTGTGCGAGAAAGCAATAGTTGCTTTGCCATCTGGAAGCCATGCTAGGGATGCAACTTACATGGTCCTCTCGTGCTTTTGCGGTACTGATTTTTTATGCATATTTATTTTCCTGAGCCCTAAAAGCTAAACTCGAATGAAAGAAAATCCTAGCTCGTGAAATAAATATCAAAATTAACATGTCGGGTTTGGAGCGGACAACTTTCTCAAAGCGAGACAAAATAGAATGAATGGCTAGATACGTTAGAGACTAGATACATTCCGATAGAGAAGAGAATAACGATGTTTGCTTGTGACTAGAGATTGTGTAACTTAGTCCGAGCTGTCTAATATGGCTCAATTTATTCCTCGCTATAGCACTTTGTTTCGGTCCAAAGCGGCCGCTGTGTTGCTGTCGATTTGTTCCCCTGCCCGACACTCCCATCTGTGGCGTGAAATCAAGCCAGGGAGGGACCCCAGTCTGGGAGTCTTAGACCGCCGGAGTCCAAGCCTGTCTGCTCATTACTGGGCAGTAATTTCTCGGATCAATTGCCGGAGTGATTGATTGTGTGGTGAAAACTTTGTCAAGTCGATTCTCTTTACCATCATGCCGCATTCCCGGAGAAGGCTCGTTCCGGAATGGCAGATCTAAAAGGCGCAGTTAGTGGAAAGAGCTAGGAGTGGAGTTACATAGGATAGCTCATCTTGGGCCAGATTAAGTCCGGATTAATACATCATTTTTAGTCTCCACTCACAGCAATGCTAGGCGCTATATAGCTGAGATCTTGTCTACCAGCTCATCTGAGCGAATCCAGCTTTTCTTGACTGCGCCTTGGAATCAGAGGGAGAGATATAGGCTTTCTTCATAGGAGCAAACACCCCATATAGATGCTCAACTCAACTCAATTCCTTTCTCTTTCTTTTATGCAAAGCAAGGCTTTCAGCAACTGCGCAACTATTTTTGGCTGCATGTTCTCTCGATCGAGTGCAAAACTGAGTTTTGGTAATGTGCCAACGGTTTATATAATGATGGCTTATTAGCAGCAAATTACTCAGCTGTCATCCAGCCCAGCTGTATAGGCTTGGCGCTTAGCTTGCCAATTTGGGCAGGTTGCACCACCACCCAGCGGCCATATAGCTAAGATATAATAAATCATCCGAATATAATGACGCAGGCTCAACTGATCCCATTAATTCAAGTCTATTGTTACATTAGCGTTTTTGGACCTCCTGATCGTTAGGTCCAGTTGAGTCCAGTGAGGAGTTGTAGCATTAGTAGCTAAGGCATCTGCCTTATGACTTGTAGGTCGTGGGTTCGTGCCCCAGATTGAGGAGACAATTAAGCAAGGCACTTAATCCCGCATTGCTTGGGTTGGATGTCAAAATTGTTTTTATTTATTTGATGAGTCCAGATCGGACTGAGAGAGGTTCCTAATTCGGCAATGAAGTAGCTTGTATTCTGCCTTATATATTTCTCTGCCATCATAACCAAAAGAGCCAACAAAGATTTTACTAAATATACAGATATTTTTAAGCGAGCTTGGCCATAGACGGTCATTCCACTACTGGTTAATAAAGAGCTTAGGAAGTACGTGTAGTGGCGAACGTCAAACAGGTTAACATTTGCTACGAGGTAACAAACAAATGGCTATAAATTTCCTCGAAAAAACAAGCCAACGAGACTAATTTGAATCGATAAAAAAACTTTCACCAAAGAATTAAGGGGCTGGATTAGCAAATCTTAAGAAATTTTTAATTGGAAAATCAAATCTTCCAGTTTTTGTCTCCCCATCTGCAGCGCAGTTGAAGGCTTCGAGGTCAGTGAGAATGATTGTCACCAAATCGATAAGATTAAAGGGCTGGACTTAACCTGGATTAACATATCTCCCTCATCATGCATGGTCTCAGCAGAATTGAAGTTTGCAGAAAACTAAAATCGAACGTTCCAATGCTGGTTTTAAATTATAAGAAGATTGCGTTGTAAGTTTGCAGGACTCCAAATTTATCGCGAAGATCGCATCCTGAAGCGAAACTCCAGCTTCTTGGATTTTGTTTAAACCTATAGCAGAAGGAGTTTAGAGCCGAAATGATAGATCTGAGATACTTGATAAAACACTTATCAATCCCCGCATAATCGAAAGTTTTACTTTCTAGAATCGATTGAATTTTATTTACGCTCATTTGAATTCAAAGCCGAATTAGCGAATCTGAATGCAGTTTGTATGCGTATGTAGCTGCATACTACTTAACTAAGTAACATCCAAAGATCATGTGAATGCCATGCCAGTCTTTACCGAAACAAAAATTCCTGATGATACACGTACGCTATTTGATTTACACGTTTTAACTCCAGGTCCAGGGGTGTATTTGGTGTCTCGCAAAGTGTTTTTTGAGAGAAATCATCCTTTAAAAAGTTTTTACTAAGAAACACCGTACGTCGCGTCCCACTACTTACGATGTTCTTGTTTAAATTTAGGCCTTACTTAATTATTTGATACATTTACATGCATATTGTTGAGGAATTGTCCAATTAAGATTACTTCAGAATATGCATTCCCTTGTCCGCTCGTGGTGCTTCTTTCGGGGTAGAATATGTAAATTGCATGCAGACGCTCGAAAAATTATTCTACATATTAGTCTTCCCTTGGAAGGCTTGGAGCCCACGAAACATACTATATTAGGCGCGTAAATGATAGATTTTTGGCACAGTCCAGCAGTCTAGTGTGAAACTTCCCACTAAAAATAATATTAATGATTACTTAATTGGGCCTTCTAATAGGACTTCATCTGTAATTAAAATTAATTTCACTTGAAGTGCTGTACCGCAGCTTTACACTGGGCTTCACAAAAGCCTCTCGTTCAGTTTGATTGGCAGTTTTATTATTTTTTTACTAGAAATGCATTACAAAATGTTACATAAACAAAATATTTGTTATAAGTGCGTATTTGAAATCTCATTTTCTAAGAACTTACAGAAGAATTAGCCGACGACTAAGACCGACACTTTACATAATACAATATTTTCTATCCACTTTCCTGCGAATGACGCGTGTCTGTCTGCACTGCTAGTGCTAGTTTTAGATCACTTGGCATTATCTTTTTATACAATTTTATTGTCTGGATGGTGGATGCCTCGTTTTATTCAGGTCTAGTGCCCTACCATAGTCAGGAAGGTGGCCTTTTTGGCGGAAAATTCCCGCGCACATGAAGGGTCTCGGCGCACATCGGCGCACACAAAGGATCTTGGCGCACATCGGCGCACAAGCGCGGCGCACACAAAGGATCTTGGCGCACATTGGCGCACAAGCGCAGTGTACACGAAGGGTTTTGGTGCAAAAAGTGGTGAAAATCGGCTATGTAATAGGCAAAAGGGCAAAAATGTGACTACTTTGCGAAGATTTAGACGCGTTTACAAGCAAAACCGTAGGCAATTGGAAGAAGTAGAGAAGAAATTGTCCGCGGGACCTTTTTTTAGTCCTTCGAACTTTTGGCACACAAATGGCGCCTTGACAGCACACAGATTGTCCCCCCAAAATTTATTCCGGCGCACACTGTGCCACCTTCCTGACTATGGGTCCTTATTTGTATTAAGGCTCTATCTCATTTAAATTAATAATACAATTTATAATAAATCCAAGACAAGTATCTGCTTAAAAATAAATTTCTAAAATTGACTTAAAATATTTTTATTGAAGATAATTATACATAAAATGAAACAAATCAACACACCACATATTTCGCCCATTTTTGATTGGCAGTTCATAATGTATATTTTATAATTTTTTATAAGTCATTATCATATATATAACTAATAGTACTACTACATATTAGTGCTACTGCTACCTGCTACCACAATCTCCAAGTTCAGAGCAATACATTAGCTATTTAGATATTTTTTGCATAGAAATGGAACATGCAAATTTCAGATCATTGAATAATATTAACATTAATGATCCACCTAATATAGAACATTTCTAAAGATATTTCTCAGAAACAGTTGGTGCCATAAATATTAATTGAGGTGGCTCTCAAAGAGTACATCCCAGGTACTATGCATGGATCTGAAGTTTGCCTTGACATGGGTTCATGACCCCTCTATAGTGTTAGTATGGGTGCCAGTCGTTTCGTCTGCTGCATGTTCGTCTGCTCAGCAGACGAAAAGGAAAACAAGTTCGTCTGCCAGCCAATCAAATCTAAGAGGAGGTGGTCACAATGTGTTAGCGGACGAAGAGGAAAATGAGTTCGTCTGCCAGCCAATGACAGAATGAGAGGAGATAAGCGATCGTGGCTATTTTTTGTAACAAATTCCAAAAATTTAGAGACATCTAAATCGCCGACAACCGATAATCTAGTATTATATCGAGAATTAGAATTTTCTGAATTAAAGTTTGTGCCGTAAACACAGCCGAAACTAACAAACGTTGGGGAGTTGTCTTCCAATGCCGGCTTCCCCAGATCCAGAGAAAAGATGAGCACAGTAGCTAAATTTGGTAGTTCAGCTGTCTATAGGCCATGGCTTAAATTATATTATAATACTATCGACGCGCGGAGAATTTTAATTTGTCTCTCCTGCTGTTGGTCCCCCGGATCTTCCTAATTTGAAGGCTTTTGGGCCCCGATCTTAGTAGTTTGCTATTAAACTGGAAAGTATGAAGACTCAATGTTTTCGCGGTAGACACCTCTGGTAAGGGAATTGAATTCTCAGACTTGGACAAAAGGTTTGACTCATAACATGGCCTAAGTTACAGAAGAGTTTGGGGCTCTCCCTATATAGTAATTGCTCGCAACAGGGGAGCTCAAAAAACAACTCAAAAAAAGAGCTCAAAAACTGACTGGTCAAATAAACAAGTTGTCTACGTCTTAATTTCAGGGTGGTGTAGTCGCAAGAGACGGCACATTAATACTGTTTTAAGAATGGTCCAGTCCAGATGAAAATACATTATCCCGTGGCTGACTGTTACTCAGTGCATCACCGAATCGGTCTATATTATACAGTTACATGTATCAGATGCATCATGTATCAATGCATATGTATCAGATGTATATCTGAAGCACTCGCGGGCTTCGTGCTTCGCACTAGCTAATGAGATAAGAAAGCTACACTGTATTCACTCGTAATTTTTCGGAAAAAAGGCATTCGGAAAAATGATCGCTCTCCACGTAAAGATTGTTATGGAGTCTCCTGGACACCAATCTGTTTTATTGTCTCTGACATTTCTTATACAGTAACTTTTGTTGCTTTTGGTTGCCATGCCAGGTTATACGAGCGTAAAGTTCTTCATGGTTGAATTAATATTCTTATAAAGTGATCAACAAACCATTTATATAGACTGCCAGGATTAAAAACAAAGTTATTATTTGACAGTAATTATAGTTGGTAACCGGGGGTTGTACGCTCGTAACTTACAAGACAATAACGTTTGACAACTCATAGAGTGTAATAATAAGAGTGTGTTACGTCAAAATTGAATATGCATTTATCAATACAATACAGCTAGCTATAATTATGCTCCTAGCAGAAGAGGTTGAAAGCAAGTGAATTGCGCAATCTCGCAATCTCAATGGTATCTGGGTGTTACTTGTCACTGGTATGGTAATTGTTTATTTGTTATTGTATTTACAGTTATTGTTCGAGTTTGATTACGGCATCACAATTCTTGCATCCTGCACACTAACGCGACATTTCCTGAATTAGCTAGTGAGTTGCATGCATCATAATAGTTAGCTGGAATAGCTACAATATATTTTTGTACATGAGCAATTACAAATTCTAGGTTTCGGCTAACAATAACAAATGTGGAGGATAAGCATGGTCACAGCAACGAGGGGGATGCAAACTCTTAAAAGCTGAAGTCACTGCATGTGGGAGATGCAAATCTCTCTCGCCAGCCAGCTGTGATGGTATAGCTAATACATTACGTGGAAAAAGGAAAGGAATGGAAGTTTAAATGGAATAAATTTGGGAATAGCACTTTTATACATCTTAGGGTTTTTTTCATGAAGCTACATGTATATACGAATTACGTCTGAGCAGTAAAATATAAAGCATAAAAAATTCGACTTAAAATATAAAAGACAGAAAGGGTAGAAAACGTTATCAAAGAGACAAAAAGTTAAAAAAAAATAATAATATGCATGTAAGGAGCGACAGAAGGGCCTGTTGTCGAAAACTTACTGGCTTCTGACAAACTGCGCACTTGTCAGTCATTATAAATTTTGCAGGTAATTGTGATGGATGCGACAGTGATATGAATTACGTTTTCAGTTGTTGTAATCAGAAATAAGATTAACTATAACGATGTCCCAAACCTTTAAATTTAGTTAAGATCTTAAGGGCAGAAGCTGGAGGCTGTAAACCCCTCAGACGTGGTGGGGGAAGTGAGGTGGGTGCATGGGGTGGGGTGAGTAGAGGAAGGGGAGCAAATTTCTGGCTTGTTGCTATTGGTTGCGCCGGCAGACGAACTGTTTATAATGTGAAAGTCATTTCGTCTGCCCAGCAGACGAACTGGCGGCAGACGAAACGACTGGAAACCGTTAGTATAGACTATAGAGTCATTTGGTTTCAAAAAGTGCTGCCTGTAGTTGACAATAGTATGGAGTCCATGTGTGAATATAACTAGCTAGCAAATAGTTGATTATCTTATTAGTTAGCATAAGCTCCTGCAGGGTGAAGTCAATGTCAATGAGCTTAGTGGTAGGCTTTAGGTTGGCTTTGGTACAATAGTAGTTGGAGCTCTGGGCCTTCAAGTCATTGCAAAGACAATAAATTGGCTAAAAACTAAAAAAACAAAATAATTTAATATCTCAAACCAGAGTATTGCCAGTGCTACTTTCAATGACTTTGGCCAAATTTAGTTTGACTAGGCCCTATAGTCACTTTAGTTACTATCACTTAGATAAGTAAGGTTGAGTATTTTCAACCAAACAAGAAATTTATATTTTTTATTTTCTTTACTAACTTCCACTCATCATAATTTGCAATAAGTAGAACTATTTACTAATACTTGTTGCCAATAGATTGATCATTAAAATGATATCCACTTATAATAGTTTTCTTAACTAATGAATGTGTTAATTGTAGAAAACTATCATTACTTAATTTGATTTTTCAATATAAAAAAACTGAATAGAGCAGATTCTAGCTAAACAAAGCTAGGCCCAGCTAGTTTTGGTGTGATTCTTTCCTTAACTTATTCTAAACACTAAGCTAATTATTTGAAATCCTATATCTATAGTCTCCAGTTAACTTTTTCCTTAGGAAAATTATGCAGAATATTGACTATTGAAAGTGCAGACAGTTTTTATGAAGTCTAAAAAAATACTCAATGACAAAAATGCTTTTGCTCTTGAGTGTAACATGTAGTATTTTCATAGTATGAAATTTCAAAGTACTAGGTATATCCTATACTTTTTTTGCATATAAAACAAAATTGCTATATCCCTGTTTGGGTTTTTAGATCCTTTGTTTGGTTGACAATGCTTTACCTTTAGTAACTTTAGTAATTCTTTAGTAACTTTGCCAAGATTTAGAATAATAAGTGTTTTCTGGGTTTATTTTTTGTGTGATAGGGATGCTATAGCATCTTTACTTTGATAATTGCATCCTGAAATTTGATATAGGACGCAATTTTGCATCCTGATTTTTTAATTCTTTACAATAAAAGACCTCTTAAATAGGACTTTAAAAAAATTGCACCCAAAACCCTGAAATTGCATCCTAAAATTAAGAATGATGCAGTTTCGCATCCTGTGCCCAGCAAAAAAATAAACCCAGAGTGTTTAAAAAATGGGACAGCAATCTTAGCCCACTTGAAATTAGTATAAAAACATATCTCATAGACAGATAATTTGCAAATCATCATACCCTTAAGTTTCTAAAGAAGCACTACCAAAAGTGACAATTAAATTAAGTTCTAGTGATGAGTAATGTGTGACTGGGACATCTGACATGCTTACATTGATTTTCAAGGGAAGCTGAGATGGCTATCCTATTTTTTGCAACATAGTATATAATGCATATAAGCCTATTGTATTAAACCAAGTAAATGTAAGGTTTTTGCAATTTCTTAATTGTAAACAGGTTAGTAGGAGCCTACTTGGGACCTGCCAGGAGATGCCATTACTTCATAAAGTATATGTTAATCATTGCTATATTTAGTATTTGTACATAGGGATTTCCATTGTGTTTGGAGCATATTCATTGAATCACAAAATTACTGATAAACTACTACAATGATAGATACAAATCCTCAATTTTTCAGCTATAACCTAACGAAAGAAAATTCCTCAACTATAGCATGAAGCAATAGCAGATTCAACTTTTAAACTATTTATTACCTTGATATACACAATCTTAACTGTGCAATGTTCAGCTCAACAATAATTCGATATTGTGGTCGCCAGATTGTCACTGGGCATCCTTATGGTGCTAACTCGATTCCGGCTTTGGAGTATTGGTTTGAAAGTTTTTATAGAAAAATTAGGTTAGCAAAAAGTTCGTCTATAGTTAGGGCTAGATTTTCTTCGTCATCAGGACAGGGGAGCAATTCTACGGGAGGCTGGTGCCAGCCAGCCATGCGATTCTCCCAACAGCTGCCCGGCTTTCAGCCTAGGCGCGTGCTGCTCCTGACTAAAATCACCAGGCTGGAGTACGAGAGGTCGATTAATCCTCATCTGTCTGAGGAGAAGCTCAAAAATTATGTACGTGATTGAAGTCTTTTTAGCTGATTGTGTTTTCATGCATTAATAAATAATAATCCCACCATTTTTGATTGACAGCTAAAGCGTAAAGGCTCCGATTATGATAATCTACTATTGCATCACAATATTCATCACAATAATCTGAACGCCCTGGTTGCTCATCTGCAGTAAGTCAATTTTTAGATTTTCCTACGAGTAGTTTTCGTCCCTTTTTAAAATCTTTTTTAGTCTTTTCTTTTTTCACAATGACAAAAACCTATGATTGCTGACAATAACCTCGGGTTGCTAGGTTGCTGACAGTAATCTGTTGTTGCTGACAAGAATGCTTCTGACAGTAATCTGTTGTTGCTGACAAGAATGCTTCTGACAGTAATCTGTTGTTGCTGACAAGAATGCTTCTGACAGTAATCTGTTGTTGCTGACAAGAATGCTTCTGACAGTAATCTGTTGTTGCTGACAAGAATGCTTCTGACAGTAATCTGTTGTTGCTGACAAGAATGCTTCTGACAGTAATCTGTTGTTGCTGACAAGAATGCTTCTGACAGTAATCTGTTGTTGCTGACAAGAATGCTTCTGACAGTAATCTGTTGTTGCTGACAAGAATGCTTCTGACAGTAATCTGTTGTTGCTGACAAGAATGTTTCTGACAGTAATCTGTTGTTGCTGACAAGAATGTTTCTGACAGTAATCTGTTGTTGCTGACAAGAATGTTTCTGACAGTAATCTGTTGTTGCTGACAAGAATGCTTCTGACAGTAATCTGTTGTTGCTGACAAGAATGCTTCTGACAGTAATCTGTTGTTGCTGACAAGAATGCTTCTGACAGTAATCTGTTGTTGCTGACAAGAATGCTTCTGACAGTAATCTGTTGTTGCTGACAAGAATGCTTCTGACAGTAATCTGTTGTTGCTGACAAGAATGCTTCTGACAGTAATCTGTTGTTGCTGACAAGAATGCTTCTGACAGTAATCTGTTGTTGCTGACAAGAATGCTTCTGACAGTAATCTGTTGTTGCTGACAAGAATGCTTCTGACAGTAATCTGTTGTTGCTGACAAGAATGCTTCTGACAGTAATCTGTTGTTGCTGACAAGAACCTCTTGTTGCTGACAAAAATGTTTCTGACCGTAATCTGTTGTTGCTGACAAGAATCTCTGGTTGCTGACAAGAATCTCTGGTTGCTGACAGTAATCTGTTGTTGCTGACAAGAATCTCTGGTTGCTGACAAGAATCTCTGGTTTCTGACAGTAATCTGTTGTTGCTGACAAGAATCTCTGGTTGCTGACAAGAATCTCTGGTTGCTGACAAGAATCTCTGGTTTCTGACAGTAATCTGTTGTTGCTGACAAGAACCTCTTGTTGCTGACAAGAATGTTTCTGACAGTAATCTGTTGTTGCTGACAAGAATCTCTGGTTGCTGACAAGAATCTCTGGTTGCTGACAAGAATCTCTGGTTGCTGACAAGAATCTGTTGTTGCTGACAAGAATCTCTGGTTGCTGACAGTAATCTGTTGTTGCTGACAAGAACCTCTGGTTGCTGAGAGTATTTGTTTGCTGCTGACAAGAGCTTAAATATTTGCCCACTTATGTATGCGAGTCCTGATATAGACTAGAATCGTTAGTTTCTAACTCTGATTGCCGAATAAGAACTATCCTCATTTCGTAAAAAAACTACTGCCTACGAAACGTTCCGAGCTACCAACGATATCCTCATTCTCCCCTAAACTCCCCCCTCGGCAGACAGCGCGGCATAGACTGCCAGGTGGTGGCTCGCACCATGTACACCCTGGCCGCTATTGACTGGGCAGACGCGGTGATCTCCACCGGCGGCGACGGCACCTTCTTATTGGCCGCTAGTCGAATTAAAACCGCCACTAAGCCTCTGATTGGCGTGAACACAGATCCGGGCAAGTCTGAGGGCTACCTGTGCATGCCGTCAAGCCGGACTCCACCAGCCGCTATTGACGCCCTGTTGGCTGGAAGGTGACCGAAGCTTTCGCTTGTTGCCATGCTGCAGATGCATTGAGACTTGAGACTTCAGGAATCTTCAGAGACGTTAACTTCCTTGATCTCCACCAACCCAGATCCTCAGGTTGCTATGCAGCCACTCACCCAGATCCTAGGTTGCTATGCAGTCAGCGTCCCAGATCCTTAGGTTGCTATGCAGTCACCCTCCCAGATCCTCAGGTTGCTATGCAGTCAGCCTTGATCCCAGATCCTCAGGTTGCTATGCAGTCACCCTGCCAGACCCTCAGGTTGCTATGCAGTCAGTCTTGATCCCAGATCCTCAGGTTGCTATGCAGTCACCCTGCCAGATCCTCAGGTTGCTATGCAGTCAGTCTTGATCCCAGATCCTCAGGTTGCTATGCAGTCACCCTGCCAGATCCTCAGGTTGCTATGCAGTCAGCCTCCCAGATCCTCAGGTTGCTATGCAGTCAGCCTCCCAGATCCTCAGGTTGCTATGCAGTCAGCCTCCCAGATCCTCAGGTTGCTATGCAGTCAGCCTCCCAGATCCTCAGGTTGCTATGCAGTCAGCCTCCCAGATCCTCAGGTTGCTATGCAGTCAGCCTCCCAGATCCTCAGGTTGCTATGCAGTCAGCCTCCCAGATCCTCAGGTTGCTATGCAGTCAGCCTCCCAGATCCTCAGGTTGCTATGCAGTCAGCCTCCCAGATCCTCAGGTTGCTATGCAGTCAGTTTCCCAGATCCTCATCTTCTACCCTACACCCTCTTGACCAGCCCCGCCCGATACGCCCCCTGACCCTCGCCTCGCGCAGATTCCGCTGGCTGTGGCGCCAAAGAATCCGCGTCTCCCTGTCCACCGGCGCGGGACTGGCCAGACAGTCGTCGTTGGAGTCGCCGGGCGGCGCCGATTCCGGCGTTGAATCCGCGGCTGCGTCGGCTAGCAGGCTGCAATCGATGCACCTGAAATATCCCGAGTACCGCTACTCGGAGCACTACAAAGAGTTGGAAGAGGCTTGGCTGCGCAGGCAGCCTACGTTGGACAGTCAGGAGGCCGAGGAGACGGAGGAGCAGTTCAGCCCGCTGCCTGTGTTCGCCCTCAACGAAGTGTTCATCGGCGAGTCCCTGTCTGCCAGGGTGTCCTACTACGAGATCGCAATTGGTCGGGACGGGCCAATGAAAAAGCAGAAATCTTCCGGTGTGACTGTTTGCACTGGCACCGGGTCAACCTCTTGGTACTTTCATATCAATCATCTGTGTGAGTTGATTGAGAAAATTATTTGCTGTTATAGCGGATATTATTATGATATTGAGCAAAACATGTTAAAAGCTTTAAGTAATCAACGCTTTACCTAATTTTTTTATTAGACTTTTTTAGTGTCCATTTTAGAATCTCCCTTAATCCACTTTAGAATCGCCCATAATCCACTTAAAATCGCCGTAAATCCAATGTTTAATCACCCGTAATCTACTTTAGAATCGCCGTTAAACTACTTCAGAATCGCCACTAATCCACTTTAGAATCCCCTTAAATCAACTTTAGAATCGCCCCAAATCCACTTTAGAATCTCCCTTAATCCACTTTAAAATTGCACATAATTCACTTTAGAGTCGCCCTTAATCCACTTTAGAATCTCCCTTAATCCACTTTAGAATCTCCCTTAATCCACTTTAGAATCACCCTCAATCGACTTTAGAATCCCCCTCAATCCACTTTAGAATCACCCTCAATCGACTTTAGAATCCCCCTCAATCCACTTTAGAATCACCCTTAATCTACTTTAGAATAGCCCCTAATTTAATTAAGAATCGCCTATAATCCACTTTAGAATCGCCTATAATCCACTTTAAAATTGCACATAATTCACTTTAGAGTCGCCCTTAATCCACTTTAGAATCTCCCTTAATCCACTATAGAATCTCCTTTAATCCGCTTTAGAATCTCCCTTAATCAACGTTAGAGTTGCACTTAAATCCAAATTTAAATCCTCTCTACTATGCGTTGCGAAATTGCTACTTTAAGTAGCTTCAAATTTTTCAACTAAAAATCGTATTTACCCCACCATCTCACAGCCGAGAGCCAAGTAGAAGAGATTCTGCACTACGCCAATCAGCTGACAGACGGCGGCGAGAACGGCGTCGCTCGCATCAGCCGTCAAACCCGTCGCTACACGCCGTCAGAGATATCCAGCATCGCTCGGAGCTACAATTCGGCGTTAACCTTCGATCCGGAACTGATGCGAATGGCCTGGGCAGTCCGAGATCCGGTTGTTAATTCGGTATTCGCGGCCGATCAGTGCCGAGGCATGTCCGATCAGATTCGAATCCGGTCTCGAATGTGGGACGCCAGATTAGTAATCGATGGGGATTACGCGTTCAGCTTCAACGATGGCTGCATGGCGGTGCTGGAGATGCGGCCTGAGGATGCCATCTGCTGCGTCAGACTGTTGGACTAGATAGATCGGAACTGAGGGTTGACTGATTGAATCTCCGAGTCTTTGTAGCTGTACGTATTGTATTGTTTGGCTTGTTTGTCTAACTAAGACACTTGATTTCGAGCTGTTTGAGATTCGGGCAGTGTGTCTTAGTTGGATGACTGTTTTACTAATAGAGCCTGCTAATGATGAACAATAGATGTGTAAACTCCACTATTGTAGGTCGGCCGCAGTCTTTGTTTTCTTTTTCCTGTCTTTATTTTACTCTCGCAATGGAATGCTTTTCTAAATGTCTGAATGTCTGCATTTTTATGTTAGTAATTTTCTTCTGTCTGTGTGTCTGCTTGTATGTGTGATCTGCCTGTCTTTCTGTCTGTCTGTCTGTCTGCCTGTCTGTCAGTCTGTCTGTCGGCCATTATATGCCTGCCTGTCTGTCTATCTGTCTGTCTGTCTGTCTGCCTGTCTGTCTGTCTGTCTGTCTGTCGGCCATTATATGCCTGCCTGTCTGTCTATCTGTCTGTCTGTCTGTCTGTCTGTCTGTCTGCCTGTCTGTCAGTCTGTCTGTCGGCCATTATATGCCTGCCTGTCTGTCTATCTGTCTGTCTGTCTGTCTGTCTGTCTGCCTGTCTGTCAGTCTGTCTGTCGGCCATTATATGCCTGCCTGTCTGTCTATATTGTCTGTGCTTCAAAAAATGTATTGCTGTGTCTTCCTGCCTCATCATTATTCTTGTTTCTCTTGCTAAGCTATTTTGTTTCTTCTCCAACAGATTTTCCGTGTCAATCCTTATTCTCAGTTACACATCTCAGCACTAGTTTACACATTTCCCCGGTTTGAAGCCTGCATTTAACCTGGCTAAATTAGATTTTTTAAGTGAAAATAAAATTAAAGTAAAGATAACACCTTTACTAATTACTAACTACTCTTAATAGTGTTCACATATTTTTTATTTTGTTGATTACCTTTATCTGCGTATGTTTCTGCTTCGAAAAGCAACAAGTGGCTGTTAACCTACTGTTGTGTTAAGAAAATTTTAGATTCTAAAATCTTCCTCTGGGTTTATAATTTAATTTTATTTAACGTTGAATTGTCCAACAAATTGGACCAGTATTTCTTCAGGTCTTCAATGATTTTCTGTTCTTTAATGTTAAATATTTGATTACTTTTGAATTGATTGCTATCATTTGCATGCAATTGGGCGTATCTTATTGTATTTCGTATGTCTTCAAGTTAAATATATGGAAGCATGGGTTGAATCAAAAAGAGAACTAAAATAAATGTTCCTTAAAATGTGTTTTTATCTCAAAAAAATTTCGTGACTTTAAAAAGTCTCCTTATTTTAGTTACTTATCCTACTTTTAGTAGCAATATCGGGTGTAAAATTACATTTCTAGGGTAAACGATTAGCAGTTTGATAGCATGCAGTTTTGCTAGCAGCCACTTTCAGCTTCTTGATGCTTTTTTTGCATTGGTTAAACTCATTCTTCGCTAGTGCTGTTCCATTTAGTGCTATTAATTAAAGCAGAAATTAATTAATGCTTACAGGTGGTCCAGATTTTTATAGGAGCTCACGTTTACGTACTAGATAGTGAGAGTTCTGTTTGATTGACAGGAGCTAAGACTCGCTAATTTTATGGTTGTATTTGAGTGCTGCGTTACATTTGAGTGCTGAGTGAGAGCGAGCTGTTTTAATGAATAGATGCGCAATTTGTGGTTAGGATTTGTCTTCCTACTCAAGTCTTAATCGTTAGTTTTTCTCTAATTACATTCTATTTAAATGAATCGTTTAAAATTTGCTGTCAAATTCAAACTCGTTTCTTTTATATTTAGACAGCCGCACTTTTCGATCAGATGTGCAGCTAGCTGTAGATTTTGGCCTCGAACTCACGACCTTTGAGTCATTAGTCTAACGCCCTAACTATACCACTAAGGGTAAAACTTATAAACGAAATATTAGGCTAAGTAAGAGACATTCTGTCTTTATTTTACTTTTATTAAGCATACACTAAGAGTGTATACTCTGTGTGCATGATATGGCTTTTTATTTGACTTGTTTTTCTTTCACCCTTTGTTCTCGCAGCTTGCCTATTGCTCTCTCCCCTGTTGCTCCTATATACCTGTCAA
>CATNEM010000297.1:165000-227500 GCA_950096795.1 Macrostomum cliftonense | reverse complement strand
TTTTTGTGCACTTCTCAGATTGTGCAAAACTGTAGACAATTTCATTGTAAAAAAATTTTTACAGACTCTTCAAAGCTACCAGATGATGCTTTGCCCATAGCAACATCAAACACAGCTGCGCATGCGCCATCCACTATTCCTCAACTACCATCTGCTCCTGCTCTGCCCCAGTTGCATGTGCAACAACAACACCAGTTGTCTCAGCCTCAACAGCTTCATCATCTTGCGAATTTAACAGTTCCGCCTTCCGCATCTGGTCTGATTGATTATCGTCTATTGGGAGCTTCTGCAAGTTATTTGCAGCAGCAACAGCAGCAGCAGCAGCAACGCATAAGAGTTGATTCTACTCACCTGTATTGTCCACCTTTCCTACCTGCTAATGGTGAGTGTGTGCAAATGTCTGTGCAAAACGCTTGAGAGTGCGAAATAACAATGATTCAGAAAGTTGCACAATTCAAAATTTATACCGAGTTCCGCTGCCACAAAGACTAATTAAAAGACTTGTTAACGCAATGTTATGCATTCTCAGTCTCGCTTCAATATACAACCAATGACTCATACAGTGAGACCGTACATAATTGGGCCTCTTAGGAATGTAGATATAGTTTTGAGTTTTTAAGTCTTCTTATCTTACGCCTAAATGAAAACCTGAGACACTTGAAATTCGCCACAGTTTTTATATGCCGTTAAAATCCGAATCTTCATCGCGTTGAGTTTAGCTGATTATTAACACAATGGAATCAGTTAATCAGAGTTTTTGTAATACCAACCAACCTCTTGTTGTTCAACTTGAAGGCGAATCTTTTTGTCATAATTATCTTTAAATTTATATACTACTCTTAAAATTTAATGAAGCCAACTAAGCCTTCTCGGCATAATTATGCGCAATAAAAAATTGATACTCAAGTTGTGCAGGGATCGAAAAGCTTTCTCAATAAAATAAAAAGATGCCTTGTTATAGAAGGATTACATATATTTTACTTGATGAGTTTGGTGGAAGGCTTAGACCTGTACCATGGCGTGAGTAGAAATATAGAAAGCTGGAGATTTAGAGGGCTCTTATTAAGGCTCACAGCTGGATGAATTAGAATGGATTCAAGTAATTAGTTATAATATAGTAAATCTTATTGTATTTGTATACTACAGTCAACAGTTTTCTCAAACAGCTGAAAAATATATAAGGAAAACTGAGCAATTCATTCAAGCTTATTGGACAGGTAACAAACACCAAAGCGCTTAATTGTTGCCTGCACCCCAGCGCGACAATAATTATGATGCTGATTAAGATAAGATAAGGGTGTGACTGCCAAATGGAACAATTTTATAGGGGTTGCATTGAGATTATTTAGAAGATGCAGAGCTTCTCTGAGGTGGGGCCTCGACTGTGCGACCACAAACAATAATAATATATACGGCTGCAGCATCGGTTAATTGCTGCAATTAATTGCAAATGCGCAACCAAGTATTTACAATCAAGTTGCTAATAATGGTTTAACAGTAGTAATTCACTGAATAAATTAATTCAATTTTTGTGTCTTTAAGTTATGAAATTAATAAATGCTTTGCACATGGTAAAAAGTACGTCGTTTAACTGTGTTAGTTTCATCACTCAATTAATTTTTTTAATTAACTGCAGTTCCAGTCTCCCTGCCTCTGCATCAGACGTCAGTAACTTCATCATCAGCCGCCAATGCCGCAGCCGCAGCAGCCGCCGCAGCAGCCGCCTACTTGCCTAGCCAGCATCAACAGCTGCTGCTCGGCGGGCTGTTTCTGCCAGGAGCTCCGCACCATCTGCAGGAGCTGCTGCAGCATCAGCATCAGCATCATCATCAGCATCCGGCATCGGCTGCGGCGGCCGCGGCTGCCGCTTTCGCTTCTGTGGCCGCGTTTCGCGGAAAGCCTCGCCGAGGCATGCTCCGACGGGCCGTGTTCAGCGACTGCCAGCGACGCGGCCTAGAGAAAGTTTTCCAACGTCAGAAGTACATCAGCAAGCCGGACAGAAAGCGTCTGGCCGACAAGCTTGGCCTCAAGGACTCCCAGGTCAGTCTATCTGGACTGTTGGACTCTGTAGAAACGACTCGATTTCGACCTCAGATTCTTCCCTCTTTTATCCCCGAAACTTCACTTTCTCTTTCTAAATTCTACCCTTCATTTCTTTCCCAAATTTTGCGGTTTTCATTTCCAGTTCAAAGTATTTATCACCATCGCATTCTTTTTTAATTTATTTCTTCTATATTGATTTTTTAATATTTTCTTCACTGCTTCCAACTTTCTTACAGAGTTCCTCTGTGTATTATTTTACTGTTTCACCCCTCTCGTATATTTTCGTGACTAGAATCATGGAGAAAATGACGGGTCATCATATTTATTTATATTAATCAAATATGCCAAGACCCGCAACAGAATGAGCGACTATATACACGTAGCTGCACCAAATGTGGTTAAGAATTCTGACATGAATATTTCAAACAATGAAATGAATGCGTGTGCTTGCTATGCGAATTAACGAATCTTCCCTGGGGAGTCATCACACGGTCTCTCAATGTACGCCGAAAGTGGATCAACTGAATCTCCGGAGTTATGGGTCGACTTTTCACTCCGATGGTCCCCAGAGATTGGACCAATCATGTGCAATAATGGTGTCCAACAATATACAATTTCCGCCCATATTGCTTGTATTATGCGATCAAAAACTATTTTGAATGGCGAATTATAGAGGTTTGCTCAGTGTCTCCGTGTTTCGCTCCCTCGGGATTTTTTCAGCATATAATTACAATCTTCCCATCCAATTAGGTGACCCCCAGGATAGCCTGTTGTCCGTTGGCTGCGCAGTGACACCACTCAAATATTCATGTCATTTGTTCCGGCTTTGATCGGTATAATCCAAGGGAACGATGCTGAGAGACCCCGTCAATGATCAGATTATTGAAGTATGACAAAATATTATTTTTAACTAATGCCTGCAATGCACGGAGGGAGTCCCAAGAAATATTACTGGTGCTAGAAATTTTTGGTAAAAAAAAGGGTTTAGAAATTCATAAGACCGATTTGACACTTCAAATGACCGATCTGACACTTCAAATGACCGATCTGACACTTCAAATCCCCGATTTGACACTTCAAATGACCGATATGACACTTCAAATGACCGATTTGACGTTTCAAATGACCGATTTGACACGTCGAATGACCGATTTGACACTTCAAATGACCGATTTGACGCTTCAAATGACCGATTTGACACATCAAAAAAATTTATAAGTTTTCTTTCACTACCAACGAAACCGCAGGTGAAAATCTGGTTTCAAAACCGTCGGATGAAGTGGCGCAACTCCAAGGAACGCGAGCTGCTCAACAGTAGCGGCTCTGCCGCCGCAGCCGCCAACGCCGATGGCATTCACGGCAGCTGCTCCTCCACAGCCGGCGGTGTCGTTGAACCGGACGATGCGAGCGAATTCAACCAAGACGATGACGAAGAGAATCTGCTAGAGGTTGAGGACGATGAACAAGCTGGTGCGCCGCCTCAGGTGTGTGCGGGCCCGCCGCTACTTCTTCAAAGTTGCTCGCCCAGTCCCCGCACTGCTGGCCTCCTGCCGTAGAGTCGGGCGTTGGGAAAGAATCTGCGAACTTTGCCTGTGTGCAGCCGGACCCCACGATTGGACTTTTGCTTTTTTAAAATAGATTATCCTTTCTTTAACATACATTTATGTTGTTGGATTAATGACCAAGGCTTTTTTCATCATTGAATCTGTATTTTTTCTGATGATAATTGCCCCATATCGAGCTTGTTTACATGTCTTGAGGTAATTTGGGATTAGCCGACAAGAGAAATCTGGGATTTGCAACTGGGTTTGAGCAGAGATTATCCGTTGGGATTACTAAAGGATTATCTGTCGGGATTTTATAGGAATTATCAATCGGGAATAAAAATGGATTATCTGTGGGGATTATCTGTAGGAAATAAAACGGGATTAACTGTTGGGATTAAACAGGAATTATCTAACAGGATAAAAAATAGATTATCTGTGGGGATAAAAAGTGGATTATTAGTAGGGATTAATTAAAACGGGATTATCTGCTGCGATTAAAAGGGATTGCTGGTAGGAATTAAAAAGGGATTATCTTTAGGGATTAAAAGGGATTATCTTTAGGGATTAAAAGGGATTACCGGTAGGGACTTAACAATGGATTATCAATCGGGAATATACCGGATTATTGATCAGAATTTTTCGATCGCAAATTAGCGGCGATTATCAGCAATTTTTTCGTAAACGAACAGAACTTTAAGTGGCCAATAGCATATAAAATTTTTTAACAGTTTATACTTGAATCATCAAGGAATAAATCTTGCAAAAACACAGCGTCGACCCAACCTAGTTAAATTGTGAACTAATACTACAATACGTTTTTTTTCTAAGCATTCAGTTGACGAAAACAGATTTTCTCATTTTAATGTGATGGCTTAATATTATGTACATTTGAAAGCTGCTCTATATTGGCTTATTTTTATTGCTCCCATCATCTGTAAGCATTGTTATTCCTTGGCAAAAAGAACCATTATTCCCTTACATACGCTAGTATTTTTTTCCGTTATTGTTTTTGCCGAGCAATCTACGCCTATAAACTGTGACTGAATAATAGACGTTCTCTTAAACTGTATCAGTGAGAAAAGTTCAGACTAAAAGTGCAATTGAATTACTGGCTTAAAATAGTATTAAAAAACTATGGTCCCTTATTTTTTCGAATTTCCTGTAACTATCTTTTACAGAATATTCCTTTTCTTCCTTATCTTTTACAGACTGCACCTTCCCCATCTATTAGAGCCTGTCTTCCCTATCTCTTGCAAACTTTCTCGTGATCTCTTACAGAACGTCTTCCCCATCTCTTACACAATTCTTCCCTATCTCTTACAGACTGTCTTCCCCATCTCTTACACAATTCTTCCCTATCTCTTACAGACCGTCTTCCCTATCTCTTACAGACTGTCTTCCCCATCTCTTACAGACTGTCTTCCCCATCTCTTACAGACCGTCTTCCCCATCTCTTACAGACCGTCTTCCCCATCTCTTACAGACCGTCTTCCCCATCTCTTACAGACTGTCTTCCCCATCTCTTACAGACTGTCTTCCCCATCTCTTACAGACCGTCTTCCCCATCTCTTACAGACCGTCTTCCCCATCTCTTACAGACCGTCTTCCCCATCTCTTACAGACTGTCTTCCCCATCTCTTACAGACCGTCTTCCCCATCTCTTACAGAGCGTCTTCCCCATCTCTTACAGAGCGTCTTCCTTAATCCATTAAAACTTGCTCAAGCAAACTAGCAGGCAATCATAACAAATTTGCACACTCGCCAGCAAATCAACCAACCGCAAGCCGTGGTACAAACGGTAGTAGAGTACGAGCGGTGAATTAGAGTGCGGTGAATGACGTGTCAATGGTTAGTTAGCTGTTCAGGAAAAAACGCGGCCCTACTTATGGTTGATGAAGTCCATGCAAGAGCTAAGGCCTCCTGGTATTGCGCATTTGATGAGGCTGTGAGCTTGGAGAAGAAGCCACCCCCCCCACCCCAAAAAAAAGTTGATGAATACGACTTGAAGTGTTAAGAAAAGGAGGGTTCAGCTATGGAGAAGCTGCAATGGATGACGAAATAAAAAAAAGACACCCAATAACTTCCTAGATTTCTTTTCAGAACTTGAGGCGTTAAAAATTGTGCAATCATAATAGGCAGGGTTTGCTTGAGTTCCTCAAATTCATAATACGAGGAAACAGTTATTTGTGTCCGGTTTCTCACTCTGATGCTTCAACCAAAGCTGTTATATGTATAGAGAGAGAGGGGGCTCTCTGTATATAACTAACTCATTGAGTCATTGAGTGGGTGCCGGTGTGTGTGTGTGTGCGGCTGCGACAACTTGCTTGACTGAATGAGTTTTGGAGTGGCACTTGCATGAGGGGGTGCCTTGCAGCATGGCTTGTTTAAGTTATACACAGCGCCGCTCATAACCCGATTCAAATTAGCAAGAAAGGCGTCATCTTTTTTGTAACAGTGGCTCCAATCAAATTTGGGCTGTCAACGTTTTTTTATCGATCAAAAGAAGGCGAACAATCTGATTGGCATTATTTATTGAAATCAAGGAAAAAACTATCGCGATACTATAACTTTGTTCACTCAGCTGCGTGAAAGATGGGCGTGAAGCTCTGTACCTGAGTGGCATTCTCTTCTTTCAGGCTGACACCCACAATGTAAAGCTAATAGTCATATCCTCCCCATTTAATTGGAAGCCTAAATCCTCAATTTGAAGCTGACACCTTCATTTGAAAGCTGACATTCTCCATTGGAAGCTGACATTTATTTGGAAGCTGACATCCTGAATTGGAAGCTGACATCCTCAATATGAAGCTGACATCCAGAATATGAAGCTGACACCATTATTTGGAAGCTGACATTTATTTGGAAGCTGACATCCTGAATTGGAAGCTGACATCCTCAATATGAAGCTGACATCCAGAATATGAAGCTGACACCATTATTTGGAAGCTGACATCCTCGATATGAAGCTGACATCCTCAATCGGAAGCTGGCATCTTCAATATGAAGCTGACATCCTCAATATGAAGCTGACATCCTCAATATGAAGCTGACATCCTCAATTGGAATTTGACATCCTCAAATAAAAGCTGACATCCACAATTGGAAACTGACATCGTCAATTGGAAGCTGACATCCTCAATATGAAGCTGACATCCTCAAATGGAAGCTGAAATTCTCAATATGAAGCTGACATCCTCAATATGAAGCTGACATCCTCAATTGGAAACTGACATCGTCAATATGAAGCTGAAATCCTCAATGTAAAGCTAACGTCCTCAATATGAAGCTGACATCCTCAATATGAAGCTGAAATCCTCAATATGAAGCTGACATCCTCAATTGGAGTCTGACATCCTCAATATGAAGCTGACATCCTAAATATGAAGCTAACGTCCTCAATATGAAGCTGACATCCTCAATATGAAGCTGAAATCCTCAATATGAAGCTGACATTCTCAATTGGAGTCTGACATCCTCAATATGAAGCTGACATCCTAAATATGAAGCTGACATCCTCAATATGAAGCTGACATCCTCAATTGGAAGCTGACATCCTCAATATGAAGCTGACATCCTCAATATGAAGCTGACATCCTCAATTGGAAGCTGACATCCTCAATATGAAGCTGACATCCTCAATATGAAGCTGACGTCCTCAATATGAAGCTGACATCCTCAATTATACAAGTGCATGAGTCATCTGTAGCATTTTAGACTGGTACTGGTATATCATTAGATCACATAACGGTTCTTTGATTTGAAGAAGCAATGTAGGCTGAAAAACTAAAAATCAATTAACGATTAAGACGTATCAAAATTTGAAAATTATGTTGCAAAGTCACCTCGTCTGCTCAGAATTCACGCGTCGCATAATGTGTCAAGCGAATTTTCGATCATGAATTGAAATCATCAATCGCATTAATTAAACTAAACTCTCTGTTTGTGCTTGTGAGTAGTAGGGGATTTATACGCATTAGGCTAATAATATTACGATCGAGCCATATCAAACCTCAATATTCACACTCGAATGTTTTAACGAAGAGCGACGGATTTTGAGTAGGATCAAGCATCGCTAAACCCCTCAGGGGGGGCATCTGGCGAACGAATTTTTGAACAGCATCGTATAATAGCATTGTTTAAATATTTGCAGACATGCCGAAATCTTAAGAACCTCTATTTTATTCGGCTGCTCTCTCTAAAATGTATGGCAACTCAAATTGAATCAAGTTTTCTTGTTTCAACCGACATTAAAGCATGATCTGACACAGGCCTGCCTTGACAGCCAGTTTAGAGTAGTAAAATTGTCATTCCCGTTCCTACATTGCGTCATCGTGACGAAGCATTTAAGAAAATTAATTGTTAGTAGATGAAAACTAAATCGGCAGAACAACAAAACTATGTGCCGTACTAATTAGGTGAGGTGGAGTGGGACAATGACCAACATTAGCTTGGGCTTTAATTCGGTGAGGTGTTTAATCTCCGAAAGTCACACAGAGTGTACACTGGATGACAATTAGAGTCAGAGCAAATGTACATCTGGGTATGAGCGGGCACCTGCGTACAGTGTGTGTGGGTTATGTGTGTGTTGAATCTAACAAATGGGCATAACTGTCTGCTCTTTGTTAGCTCACAACCCTACACCGAGATGATCAAGTATATTTTGGTTAAGCTACAATTTGGTGTTAAATGTACAGTTTTAATGTACAGCGTATAGTCTGTTGAGCATGCTGGTAACTAACGATGCCGTCTATTAACTTTCAGTTATGGTACTGTTTCAGTAAGCTTCAGGTATGGTGCTGCTACCGTCTATGAACATTCAGGTATGGTACTGTTCTAGTAAGCTTCAGGTATGGTGCTGCTACCGTCTATGAACCTTCAGGTATCAGGTATGGTACTGTTCTAGTAAGGTTCAGGCATGGGGCTACTGCCCGCTATTACCTTTCAGGTATGGTACTGCTGCCGTCTATGAACATTCAGGTATGGTACTGTTCTAGTAAGCTTCAGGTATGGTGCTGCTACCGTCTATGAACCTTCAGGTATCAGGTATGGTACTGTTCTAGTAAGGTTCAGGCATGGGGCTACTGCCCGCTATTACCTTTCAGGTATGGTACTGCTACCGTCTATGAACATTCAGGTATGGTACTGCTACCGTCTATGAACATTCAGGTATGGTACTGTTCTAGTAAGGTTCAGGCATGGGGCTACTGCCCGCTATTACCTTTCAGGTATGGTACTGTTCTAGTAAGCTTCAGGTATGGGGCTACTGCCCGCTATTACCTTTCAGGTATGGTACTGCTGCCGCCTACCTTCAGGCATGGCGCTGATAGTACAGTTCACCATCGGACAGTACTGATGCCATCAATTAATCATAAAAGACAGACGTTCGGGTTCAGGCAGTACAAGACCTGAGGTTCCACATCCGGCTCATTATTATAGTCATCGACAAAGAAAAATTTTGCCTTGATCAGATGACTAGCGGACCGCATCCATCCACTTGATTTCATCAACTTAAAAAAATATCAGAGAGTTGACAAAGCTGATAGATATTGTATAAATCGCTCTGACTCCAGTAAGCCATGTCACGCGTCACTGCCCACGATCGGGACCTATTATCCTGCATGCTGGCACAATAGAGACTTGGCTACAACAGTCTTGATAGAATCTCAAAGCCATCCTAGCTGTCATATACTGGCAAGGAATGAAAGCAATGATGCGTTGACAAAGGTGTGAATAGCGGACTCCATTGGCGAGAGGTGTGAAGATCAATTGCGTTTAAAAACATCAACATGGACTTGAGAAAATAGGGAAGCAGATACTTCCGCATCATTTGCCTAAACTGTTTGCCAATCATTGATCAACTTAAACTCAGCTCATCGTCAGTCAGGTTGAAGAGATTTCCATTTTTGACATCCAACCGGGACCAGTTTGCGGTGTGTTTAATGTGCGTTTGATAAGGAGTTTGAGTTCCATGATGGAATAGAATACCTGTCAAAGCAGAAACACACTTGAAAGCTCTTTTTTCTGCTTAACAAATCTCCGTATCATTCAGAAAATTCTAAACAAGAAATTCTTGCAGCTTGGAACTATTTGGCTATGAATGATAAAGGCTAAATCTGCTAAACCTGCAGGAGGGCTGTAGGCACTTTGACGCTTAAAGCGACATCGTCCCACAACCAGCGACGGGGCATGACTGTCCATTGCGCTGACTCCTGAAGCGCGTTCAGTCACACTAAATACGGTATGGAGGCATAGACACACACACATGCCGGCACCCAGTCACGCACTCACATAGGGTGTACAAGCGGCGGTTCCAGGAATATACACTCCCTATGCCTTGGGAGGTTGCCCTCATGGGCGTAAATTGCACAACTGGCCCATAGCTCAACATATTAATGTGACCCTACAAACGACAACCGCGCTAGGGAAAAAAGCCAACCTATAACGCGTGATCGAACCTGGACCAGTGGGCACACAAGGCAGACGCGCTGGACCGCCGAGCCACTCGCCCCGCAACTAGTAAAGGCAATTTTCGAGCATGTTTGGATTGTTGAACAAATTTTTATTATCTTAATAGAAATATCAGACCGTGTGGGTGGCATAAACTGCAGAGAAATAACTGTGTATTAATAGAAAATTCATCTGAAGAAATAAAGGCGACTATTTCTTGCGACGCTACTTTAAGTAAGCTAAACGAACATATGAAACTTTATTATCCAGAATCAATTTTAAACAAGAATTAAATGTTTGCCATCAATAAATTTACTTTCAAGTTAGCCGCCACTGCATCACGCAGGCGTCTTGACCGCCAATGCTAATTAGATGCCGGCCATCTGGTGTGAATCGAAGGCCGGTGACCTTTGTCGGCCCCACGAACGTGTGGCAATAGGCCTAAGTAAGAATGAAGTTTGGTGGAAAAAATCATAAGAGCCTAGCGGTTGCTGTTGCTTCTATGATTTAAATAGAGGTGTAGAAAGAAAATGAAGGCTGGATTTCGGGAGAGACTAGAAAATCAATAATTTTTACTTGTACCCACTACCTCACTCCCTGTACATTGGGGGTAGAAATGGAGCCATTAATTTGGCGCTCGGAGGGGAACGGAAAATGGGGTGGGTGGAGAGAGGGCTAGAGAAAAAATTGATAAGCCTCCCTATTCGTGTACAATTACTTAAAGTGCTCGTCATGTTTGAGGGAGGAGAACGACTAGAAAGTCCCATTAGCTTTAGATTGAGTGCAAAAAATGCACTATTTATGACTCACATCGGATTTAGTGCACGGGTACTTGTACAACAGAATGTGACCGTTGCTCAGTCCGACAGCCAGTAGCTCTTTTTCTAGACAGACATCAACCGATGTGATGCTCGACTCTTGACTAGATTTTGAATTCCAAGCGCCTGTGGAATTAAAAGAAATCGATAAAACTACACTCCCTATTAAGTAGGTCATTAGCCTTCGAAAAGAAAACCATTGAACTCACCGACATTGTAGTAGGCGAACAAAAAATTGTACGTCTTCCAGCTGATATCGCGAAATTTTTCTTCCTCAATAATCAGACAGAAATTTTTTGCATCACCTAAAAGTACAAATCGAAAAATATTACTACTTCGATTACACATACTACTTACCGAAAAGTAGACTCACAAACCACCCGCTCTCCGCTGGTATTTGTGGCACAAACTAGTAAAATTTCGTCGACAAAATCGGCGGCAAAGTCCAACGCATCGACGCCGTGTCGGGTGGCCAACACCTGGCCAGCTGGTTGCCAGGCGCGCGCTTCCGGATCCTCTTCGGTGGGAAGAAATTGGAGAAAATGGACGCGACCGTCGGAGCCGCCAACTGCGACGGTTTCTTTTGCTGAATAGAAGAGTTCGAAGAGGAAGAGGTAACGGGCTATCGGAGACTTACGAAGCTACAAATCCCCTTTCCCTTGAAAATTTGTTCAGCTACTTTAAAGGATTGCCGCTAATCTTCGCACGCAGTTCAAATTGAAGCCGCTAAAATGGCAACTACTTCAAAAAGTCGCTTTACTTACAACTTTAAAGGAGAGCCGCTACTCTCACACCTACTTTAAAAGAGAGCCGCCACGCTCACACCGACTTCAAAGGAGACCCGCTACCCTCACACCTACTTCAAAGGAAAGCCGCTACTCTCACATCAACTTCAAAGGAAAGCCGCTACTCTCACACCGACTTCAGAGGAGAGCCGCTACCCTCACACCTACTTCAAAGGAAAGCAGCTACTCTCACATCGACTTCAAAGGAAAGCCGCTACCCTCACAACTACTTCAAAGGAAAGCCGCTACTCTCACACCGACTTCAAAAGAGAGCCGCTACTCTCACACCGACTTCAAAGGAGAGCCGCTACCCTCACACCTACTTCAAAGGAAAGCCGCTACCCCCTCACACCAAATTCAAAGGAAAGCCGCTAATCTCACACTTACATCAAAGGAAAGCCGCTACCCCCTCACACCAAATTCAAAGGAAAGCCGCTAATCTCACACTTACATCAAAGGAAAGCCGCTACCCCCTCACACCAAATTCAAAGGAAAGCCGCTAATCTCACACTTACATCAAAGGAAAGCCGCTACTCTCAGACCTAGTTTAACGAAAATAATAAATAAATAAAAACACTCACTATGCGACATAGATATCGCGCTGACCCTACAATGAGCTATGCTGCTTTTGAACACCTCAACCAAGTTGCTGTTCTCCTCGTAGAGTATGATGATCTCGCCGCTCCTGGTGCCGAATATGATGGTGCTGCTCTCGTCCCAGCTGGCGCAGGTGATGCACTTCTTCTGGCAAGGGGTTAGAAAGTTTATGTGAATATTGAGATTATAAATTACAAAATATATAGATTTTGGGGCTACATTTATTTACAAAAAATATAAATACATTTACAACGCTATGCACCCAGGTAAATGCGGTCTTCCTTCCTATGGTTTTTTCGTTTTAAAGGAGGCATCACACCTCAAGTAACCAAGCCCGAAAGAATTGTATCCATCTATCGATAATATCACAAAAGAAAATAATTTAGATCTGAACACTTCCCAACAAGAGACCATAACTTAATATATCCCACCTGAATACATCATACATGAAGACATCACACCTGATGACATCACATCTGAATACATCACATCTGATGAAGTGATGAAGAAGAAGAACATCTGAAGAAGAAGTGAACACCTGATGACATCACATCTGAATGCATCACATCTGAAATGCATCACACCCGATGACGTCACATCTGAATGCATCACATCTGATGACATCACATCTGAATACATCACACCTGATAACATCACATCTGAATGCATCACATCTGAAATGCATCACATCTGAATACATCACACCCGACGACGTCACATCTGAATGCATCACATCTGATGACATCACATCTGATGACATCACATCTGAATACATCACACCTGATGACATCACATCTGAATGCATCACATCTGAATACATCACACCCGACGACGTCACATCTGAATGCATCACATCTGAATACATCACACCTGATGACATCACATCTGAATGCATCACATCTGATGACATCACATCTGAATGCATCACATCTGAATACATCACACCCGATGACGTCACATCTGAATGCATCACATCTGAATACATCACACCCGATGACGTCACATCTGAATGCATCACATCTGAATACATCACACCTGATGACATCACATCTGAATGCATCACATCTGATGACATCACATCTGAATGCATCACATCTGAATACATCACACCCGATGACGTCACATCTGAATGCATCACATCTGAATACATCACACCCGATGACATCACATCTGAATACATCACACCTGATGACATCACATCTGAAATGCATCACATCTGAATTCATCACACCCGACGACGTCACATCTGAATGCATCACATCTGATGACATCACATCTGAATACATCACATCTGAACACATCACACCTGAAAACATCACACCTGAAAACATCACACCTGAATAAATCACACCTGATGATATCACACCTAAAGTTACCGCAGCTGAATTATATGCATAAAAATAAATCAGGCCAAACTAGATACCACACGGAACTCACTTTAAGCACAGTTTTCTGCACGCTGCAATGATTGTCGGCGTTGAAGATGCACACCTGACTGTCGTATCCAGCCGTAATGAACAAGCAGCCCTGCCCCGGCACCAAGCTCAGACTCAACAGCTGATCGTAGTGACCCTGAGTGATTGGCACGTCGCCAAATGCGACACCCTCCAACGGCGCTAACCCAGACTCCGGGCAGAGCGGACAATCAAGCATGGAGTTGGCCGTGGTGCCAACAATCAGTCTGTCAGCCTCGGCGCCTCGATGAGTACGAATACAGCGCGGCGCGCCTTCGGTGATTGGCAGACGGAGCTCCGACACGCGGTCCATGTTGCGGCCCCACTGCCAGCAGCGGATGGCGCCGTCTCGGCCGCCAGTAAGGAGCCAGCCGCGGTACAGGCACAGAGAGAATACCGGGCCCTGCGGGATAGAATGACAAAGTCAAATTCGGCTGCCAGATTGGGGTGGCGGTGACAGGGTGCCAGATTGGGGTGGCGGGGTAAGGATGTCGGATTGGGGTGGCGGGGGAAGGGTGTCGGATTGGGGTGACGGGAGAAGGGTGTCGGATTGGGGTGGCGGGGGAAGGGTGTCGGATTGGGGTGGCGGGGGAAGGGTGTCGGATTGGGGTGACGGGAGAAGGGTGTCGGATTGGGGTGACGGGAGAAGGGTGTCGGATTGGGGTGACGGGGGAAGGGTGTCAGATTGGGGTGGCGGGGGAAGGGTGTCAGATTGGGGTGGCGGGGGAAAGGTGCCGGATTGGAGTGGCGGGGGAAGGGTGCCGGATTGGGATGGCGGGGGAAAGGTGCCGGATTGGGGTGGCGGGGGAAAGGTGCCGGATTGGGGTGGCGGGGGAAAGGTGTCGGATTGGGATGGCGGGGGAAAGGTGCCGGATTGGAGTGGCGGGGGAAAGGTGCCGGATTGGGATGGCGGGGGAAGGGTGTCGGATTGGGGTGGCGGGGGAAAGGGTGCCAGATTGAGTGGCGGGGGAAAGGTGTCGGATTGGGGTGGCGGAGCAAGGGTGCCATATTGGAGTGGCGGGGGAAAGGTGCCGGATTGGGGTGGCGGGGGAAAGGTGCCGGATTGGGGTGGCGGGGGAAGGGTGCCATATTGGAGTGGCGGGGGAAAGGTGCCGGATTGGGATGGCGGGGGAAAGGTGCCGGATTGGGATGGCGGGGGAAGGGTGTCGGATTGGGGTGGCGGGGGAAAGGGTGCCAGATTGAGTGGCGGGGGAAAGGTGTCGGATTGGGGTGGCGGAGCAAGGGTGCCATATTGGAGTGGCGGGGGAAAGGTGTCGGATTGGGCTGGCGGGGGAAAGGGTGCCAGATTGAGTGGCGGGGGAAGGGTGTCGGATTGGGCTGGCGGGGGAAGGGTGTCGGATTGGGGTGGCGGGGGAAGGGTGTCGGATTGGGGTGGCGGGGGAAAGGTGCCGGATTGGGATGGCGGGGGAAAGGTGCCGGATTGGGATGGCGGGGGAAGGGTGTCGGATTGGGATGGCGGGGGAAAGGTGCCGGATTGGGATGGCGGGGGAAAGGTGCCGGATTGGGATGGCGGGGGAAAGGTGCCGGATTGGGATGGCGGGGGAAAGGTGCCGGATTGGGATGGCGGGGGAAAGGTGCCGGATTGGGGTGGCGGGGGAAGGGTGTCGGATTGGGGTGGCGGGGGAAAGGCGCCGGATTGGGATGGCGGGGGAAGGGTGTCGGATTGGGGTGGCGGGGGAAAGGCGCCGGATTGGGATGGCGGGGGAAGGGTGTCGGATTGGGGTGGCGGGGGAAAGGCGCCGGATTGGGATGGCGGGGGAAGGGTGTCGGATTGGGGTGGCGGGGGAAAGGCGCCGGATTGGGATGGCGGGGGAAAGGTGTCGGATTGGGGTGATGGGGGAAAGGGTGCCAGATTGGGGTGGCGAGGGAAACTTGTAAAATAACTGCATCGCAGACCTCATGCGCGTGCTTAATGTAATTAGTAATCAAGTTGCCGCCGGCGCCCCACACGTAGACGTTGCCATTGGAGTCGCCGGTGATCAAATCACCCTGCCGATTGTGCAACAGGCTGACAACGTAGCGAGCTTTGAAAAAGGTTTGATACTCGCCTGCCGCTTTGATGTTAATAGCGCCGAGAGCTTCGCTGTATTCCCACCAGACCGTGTGATCTTTGCCGACGGTGACAAACAAATTGGGATCTTGTGGATTTATCTCACAGTCGCACATGATGTCGGTGCCGAGCGGACTGGAGGCGATCAAGGAGCGACGCTTGGCGTCCCATAGGGCGATCACGTGATCAGGCGGTTCAGAGATTGATAGGAGACGATCCTTGACGAAACATTGACGCATTTTTAAATAAATAATTTGAACACAAAAACCCGAGAAAAACATAACTGACCCACAAAACTAAAAAACTCAGCTAAAAAATATTAAACTTAGGTGGTTCTACCGAAGATAAACTTTTAAAAATTAACACACAAACGGAGCTAACACATTCACCAATCTAGAGGTTGCTTCAAACCTTCCAATCAGGTACCTCAAGGTAAAGGATAAAAAAACATTGAAAAAATCTAAGTTAGAAACAATATTTACCCGCAGACTATCAATACTGATGTCGCTCTCCACTGGAAGCTGGAACTGATTCAAACAAAGCAATTGTTCTTGAGAAAAAGTTTTTTATTTCATTAATATAATTACGAGCGCCTAAATCAGAAATTGTGAAAAAATTGATACACATCATAAACGTTTTTATTTCCAAATAAAAATTGAAATAAGCGTTTTATTTTATCATTTCTACTAACAGTAGACTAAATAGCATGCAGTAGCATATTCAGTAGCTAGTAGCAATACAGCTAACCGTGTGACCTACCGAAGGTTTGCAGAACGCTAGTCCAACCACAGAGCCGTGAAACTGGCCGTCGCCAAGGACGCCAAGCGTTTCCATGGTGTCAGAACGCCAGACGCGAATGCATGGCCGTTCGGACGGTTTTCTTTGGCCTTGGCCTTGACCGCTGGCCACTGTGACACCGTCGGAATGAACTGAGATGCTTGGATCATTGGGGGAATGGGATTTTTAATGAGAGATGAGATTTCAATGGTAAGCTTGGATTGAAGAGGTGAGATGTGAGCTCTGAAAAAAGATCAAGGAATAGAAGTAACAGAAACTATGAAATCTAAGCGATCTAAGAGACGAGATTGGATCTAAGAGATAGGATGAGATCTAAGAGATGAGGTGGTATCTAGGAGATGATATTGCATCTAGGAGATAAGTTGAGATCTAAGAGATGAGATGGGATCTAGGAAATGAGATAAGATCTAAGAGATGAGATGGGATCTAGGAGA
This sequence comes from Macrostomum cliftonense, assembly GCA_950096795.1. Lineage (NCBI taxonomy): Eukaryota > Metazoa > Platyhelminthes > Macrostomidae > Macrostomum > Macrostomum cliftonense. Next base: position 210,506 of record CATNEM010000297.1, on the reverse strand, counting down.
TGATTTTGTTTCTAGGATGCGAGATGGGATCTAGGAGATAAGATGGGATAAAAGTACTAAATTAGAATGGGATATAAATAATTAAATTTGGCTTAGAAAGTTTCGAAAGCAAGAAATAGTTTTTGATAAAAATTTTCGAGCAATATTCTTTCGGTGCCTCACCACTGCACCTCGGCAGTGTGTTCCCTGTAATGCCTCTGCTGGTTCTCCTCCAGGTTGAGGATGATCACCAAGTGGCCGCTAAAGTAGACAATCTCCTGGGTGCGCAGGGTGTGAATGTTGCTCCTGCAGTCGTTGCCACGGTAACCATAGCTGAAATTTTGGCAGTTCGTGAAGTCAGAAACCTTGATCGAATACCAATTAACCTAAAAAAGGTGAACTCCGATCTATTGAAATCAAAATTAGTACGAACAATACCCGATTCTAAAAACATGAAATCCTCAAAAAATCAAATACCGAAAACTCGAATCCTAAAAAATCGACTCCTCAAAAATCGGATTCCTATAACCCCAATCCTCGAAAATCGAATCCCTAATACTGAAATACTCACAAGTCGAATCCCTAAAACTCCAATCCTAAAAAATCAAATCCCTAAAACTCGAACGATCAAAAATCGAACTCCTTATAACTCGAATCCTCAAAACTCGAATTCCTAAAACTCGAATCCTCAAGAATCGAATCCCAAAAAAACCCGAATCCTCAAAACTCGAATTTTGAGTTCGAGTCCTAAAAAACTCGAAACTCTAATCCTCAAAACTCGAATTCCTAAAACTCGAATCCTCAAAACTCGAATCCCGAAAACTCCAATCCTCAAAACTCGAATCCCTAAAACCCGAATCCTCAAAACTCGAATTCCTAAAACTCGAATCCTCAAAACTCGAATCCCGAAAACTCCAATCCTCAAAACTCGAATCCCTAAAACCCGAATCCTCAAAACTCGAATCCCTAAAACCCGAATCCTCAAAACTCGAATTCTTAAAACTCGAATCCTCAAAACTCGAATCCCGAAAACTCCAATCCTCAAAACTCGAATCCCTAAAACCCGAATCCTCAAAACCTGAACATCTAAAACTCAAATCCTCAAAATCGAATCCATAAACCCGAATCCTCAAAAATCGAATCCCAAAAAACCCGAATCCTCAAAAATCGAATCCCCAAAAACCCGAATCCTCAAAACCGACTCCCTAAAGCCCGCTTGCCAACGTACACCCAATCCAGCTGCAGTCGCTGATGCGGCAGGTCGCTGGAGGCTGAGCCAGGCTCAAAGCCAGTCGGACAGACGGCCACTCGAAGGCTGCCCCGCACGCGAGCCGTCATTGCGCCGTCGGGTAAGGCGCCGCCACCGCTTTCGTCGCCGACGTCGACTTTCGAATCAACGGTGACTGAAGCTGCGGCGGCGGCTGCGGCAGCTGCGGCAGCATTCGCAACATTCGTCGAAGACGGTTTTGTCGCATTCGACGACTGCGGCGACGGAGGAGCCAGCAGGCGGCTCGGACTCGATGAAGTCGGCCGTTTAGCTGACGACGAAGAGGCCGAACTCGAACTGACAGGTCGTTGCCGATGCGACGGCGACGGGCTGGGCGATGCTGGGCTGCCGGTTCTGCTAGAGGCGCCACCAGCTTTGAAGGGAGGAGGTTGATGAGATTGGATTTGACGGGATACAGTCTCGGCGGCTATATGGATGGCAACCAGCGCCTCGGCGATTAACATGGGGATTTTTATATCTCGGATGCGTAGCATTCAGGGGTCTTTATAATTAGCGGTGGATGCTTTGACTTTTATTTTGGTGGCGTGGTGGAGGCGGATGCCAGCTTACCGCTTCGGAAGAACAATTCCAACGCTTTCATTTCTGAATGAATGAATGATTTATTTTTCAATTGCAAATTTTATGTGTAGCTAGCTATATGCTACTAATGCTATAAAATATGTTAGTATAGCGACTACTCAGTCAGTAGCTAGCTACTATCACTACTATCGATTTATTCAAGCATTCAAGCTACTGGCGTAAAATAACTAAATAACTCTACTTTAGGCGAGAACAATACGAAGTACGACGCCCTTTTCTCTAGTCTTTAAATACTTAACTGAAGTTTGGTGGAGCTTTTGGGGCGAAGCATTGGGAGCTGTGGAGGTGGATATAAAGGGTATTGGACGTAGCTGGGTGCTGGGTGTCTTGGGGTGTTGGGTGTCGTGGGGTGTTGGGTGCCGTGGGGTGTTGGGTGTCTTGGGGTGTTGGGTGCCGTGGGGTGTTGGGTGTCTTGGGGTGTTGGGTGTCGTGGGGTGTTGGGTGTCGTGGGGTGTTGGGTGTCGTGGGGTGTTGGGTGTCGTGGGGTGTTGGGTGTCGTGGGGTGTTGGGTGTCGTGGGGTGTTGGGTGTCGTGGGGTGTTGGGTGTCTTGGGGTGTTGGGTGTCGTGGGGTGTTGGGTGCCGTGGGGTGTTGGGTGTCTTGGGGTGTTGGGTGCCGTGGGGTGTTGGGTGTCTTGGGGTGTTGGGTGCCGTGGGGTGTTGGGTGTCTTGGGGTGTTGGGTGTCGTGGGGTGTTGGGTGTCGTGGGGTGTTGGGTGTCGTGGGGTGTTGGGTGTCGTGGGGTGTTGGGTGTCGTGGGGTGTTGGGTGTCGTGGGGTGTTGGGTGTCGTGGGATGTTGGGTGCCATGGGATGTTGGGTGCCATGGGGTGTTGGGTGCCATGGGGTGTTGGAAGTCATGGGGTGTTGAAGTCGTGGGATGTTGGGTGTCGTGGGGTGTTGGGTGGCGTGGGGTGTTGGGTGTCGTGGGGTGTTGGGTGTCGTGGGGTGTTGGGTGGCGTGGGGTGTTGGGTGTCGTGGGGTGTTGGGTGTCGTGCGGTGTTGGGTGTCGTGGGGTGTTGGGTGGCGTGGGGTGTTTGGTGTCGTGGGGTGGCTTGTGTCGTGAGGCGGGGTAGTGGGAGTAGTGAGGTGGTGCACTAAGTTAGTTTTTGGTGGCAATTTTAGTAGACGATGCTAACGTGTTGTGAGTGTTTTGAGTTCACTAGAATGGAATTGCTATTATTTTAGGGACTTTAATTTCAATCTAACCACTTTAGTTAATGAACTGCGCAAACAAAATTAATTTCACTGTTTCTACAGCTAGCAGCGACTCACTTTTTATGCCGCGAAGTAGTGCCATCTTTCCACTTTTACTAGCGTCGGATGTGCCACCGCCGCTGTTGTCCGCCTGCGACTGCTGTTGCGTCATCAATGGTGACGTCACTCGGATGACGTCACCAGACGAGGCTAGAAGGCTGTTTGCCGCCTGTTGAGCTGCAGCCGCTTTTAAAGCGTCCTCTCTGCGCTAAAGAAACAGAGCAGGGGAGCAGTTAATTAATACCCGTAGTAAGTGCCTTTTACGGTTTTTTAAACCATAGGTTAAACGTTTCTAGGAAAGTTGCAAACTGTCAGCCAACTAGGCGATATAGCTATGTACGGATCGAAGGCTATTAGAAATTTGATAATCAAAAAATAAATTCGTGCTATTGCAATAGTGAGGTTCCATGCCTTTACTAAAACATAGGGGTATCTAGTCATATGCGCTAATGAAGTTTTGTTCGCAGCGGGTATAAACATTTTTTATAACGATAATTTGCAGTTCAAGGGACATGGATACTTTTCATAAATATAGCCTTGGGATCTAGGAAGCTCTTAGCTAAACCTGAGAATCTGGGAGGCTGGTAGATAGCCTAACCTACAGTCTAAGGATCTGGGAGGCTGGTAGATAGCCTAACCTACAGCCTGAGGATCTGGGAGGCTGGTAGATAGCCTAACCTACAGCCTGAGGATCTGGGAGGCTGGTAGATAGCCTAACCTACAGCCTGAGGATCTGGGAGGCTGGTAGATAGCCTAACCTACAGCCTGAGGATCTGGGAGGCTGGTAGATAGCCTAACCTACAGCCTGAGGATCTGGGAGGCTGGTAGATAGCCTAACCTACAGCCTGAGGATCTGGGAGGCTGGTAGATAGCCTAACCTACAGCCTGAGGATCTGGGAGGCTGGTAGATAGCCTAAACTACAGACTGAGGATCTGGGAGGCTGGTAGATAGCCTAACCTACAGCCTGAGGATCTGGGAGGCTGGTAGATAGCCTAACCTACAGCCTGAGGATCTGGGAGGCTGGTAGATAGCCTAACCTACAGCCTGAGGATCTGGGAGGCTGGTAGATAGCCTAACCTACAGCCTGAGGATCTGGGAGGCTGGTAGATAGCCTAACCTACAGCCTGAGGATCTGGGAGGCTGGTAGATAGCCTAACCTACAGCCTGAGGATCTGGGAGGCTGGTAGATAGCCTAACCTACAGCCTGAGGATCTGGGAGGCTGGTAGATAGCCTAACCTACAGCCTGAGGATCTGGGAGGCTGGTAGATAGCCTAACCTACAGCCTGAGGATCTGGGAGGCTGGTAGATAGCCTAACCTACAGCCTGAGGATCTGGGAGGCTGGTAGATAGCCTAACATACAGCCTGAGGATCTGGGAGGCTGGTAGATAGCCTAACCTACAGTCTGAGGATCTGGGAGGCTGGTAGATAGCCTAACCTACAGCCTGAGGATCTGGGAGGCTGGTAGATAGCCTAACCTACAGCCTGAGGATCTGGGAGGCTGGTAGATAGCCTAACCTACAGTCTGAGGATCTGGGAGGCTGGTAGATAGCCTAAACTACAGACTGAGGATCTGGGAGGCTGGTAGATAGCCTAACCTACAGCCTGAGGATCTGGGAGGCTGGTAGATAGCCTAACCTACAGTCTGAGGATCTGGGAGGCTGGTAAATAGCCTAACCTACAGCCTGAGGATCTGGGAGGCTGGTAGATAGCCTGACCTACAGCCTGAGGATCTGGGAGGCTAGTAGATAGCCTAAACTACAGCCTGAGGATCTGGGAGGCTGGTAGATAGCCTAACCTACAGCCTGAGGATCTGGGAGGCTGGTAGATAGCCTAACCTACAGCCTGAGGATCTGGGAGGCTGGTAGATAGCCTAACCTACAGCCTGAGGATCTGGGAGGCTGGTAGATAGCCTAACCTACAGCCTGAGGATCTGGGAGGCTGGTAGATAGCCTAACCTACAGCCTGAGGATCTGGGAGGCTGGTAGATAGCCTAACCTACAGCCTGAGGATCTGGGAGGCTGGTAGATAGCCTAACCTACAGCCTGAGGATCTGGGAGGCTGGTAGATAGCCTAACCTACAGCCTGAGGATCTGGGAGGCTGGTAGATAGCCTAACCTACAGCCTGAGGATCTGGGAGGCTGGTAGATAGCCTAACCTACAGTCTGAGGATCTGGGAGGCTGGTAGATAGCCTAAACTACAGCCTGAGGATCTGGGAGGCTGGTAGATAGCCTAACCTACAGTCTGAGGATCTGGGAGGCTGGTAGATAGCCTAAACTACAGCCTGAGGATCTGGGAGGCTGGTAGATAGCCTAACCTACAGTCTGAGGATCTGGGAGGCTGGTAGATAGCCTAACCTACAGCCTGAGGATCTGGGAGGCTGGTAGATAGCCTAACCTACAGCCTGAGGATCTGGGAGGCTGGTAGATAGCCTAACCTACAGCCTGAGGATCTGGGAGGCTGGTAGATAGCCTAACCTACAGCCTGAGGATCTGGGAGGCTGGTAGATAGCCTAACCTACAGCCTGAGGATCTGGGAGGCTGGTAGCCCCTTCATTCTGAGACTGAAAACAAAATAATTAGATACAATAAAAATAGCGAAAATAAAACAATTATAATGTTCTCTTAAGTGCATTCAAAACAGCATTCCAAGTGATATCTAGCGGTGATCTGATATCAGTCGTAAGCAAGTGCGCTGGTTCAAAAACTCGTCTAAAATAATATTTCTATTGGGGTGGCCAGCCACCTTCGCCTGCGACACATTGGACGCTTGCGGCGGCGCCGGCGGTGGCTTCTTTTTGGCGGCCTCTTTGACGCTTTGAATTGCCGCCGTTTTAGCGGCCGACGCCACCACCGACTGACCAGGCGCCTCCTTGACTGGCTCCATGTTCCTGGCCTGAATGTTATCATCATCATTATTTTTTTTTAAATCGTCAACTTTCATACCGTGTTTATTCGGGAGATCAGTTTTGATTGGGTGCGCGGCTGATGAGTCTTTGTGCAAAGCTTGATCCTGCTCGTTAGATGACTCATTTTTGCTTTAAATTTAACTTCGAAAGCCATATTGTCTTAGCTTAGCCTTGTTTACCTTCCAGGCCAGACTCTTCAGCTTGCTCTGCATCTCGATTCGGGCCGTGGTCGGGGTGTTCTGCTTTTCAGGGGCCACCCGCGGCGCGTCGGGCACGTGTTCGAAGAAAATCTCCTGAGCTCGTTCCAGGAAGCTGATGAACTCCGGCCAGCTGACGGGGGTTAGGTGGGGAATGGGTGTCAGATGTGTCAGAATGGGTGTCAGGTGTGTCAGCATGGGTGTCAGATGTGTCAGAATGGGTGACAGATGTGTCAGAATGGGTGTCAGATGTGTCAGAATGGGTGTCAGATGTGTCAGAATGGGTCTCAGGTGTGTCAGAATGGGTGTCAGATGTGTCAGAATGGGTGTCAGATGTGTCAGAATGGGTGTCAGATGTGTCAGAATGGGTGTCAGATGTGTCAGAATGGGTGTCAGGTGTGTCAGAATGGGTGTCAGATGTGTCAGAATGGGTGTCAGATGTGTCAGAATGGGTGTCAGGTGTGTCAGAATGGGTGTCAGATACGTCAGAATGGGTGTCAGATGCGTCAGAATGGGTGTCAGATGCGTCAGAATGGGTCTCAGATGTGTAAGAATGGGTCTCAGGTATGTCAGAATGAGTGTCAGATGTGTCAGAATGGGTGTCAGATGTGTCAGAATGGGTCTCAGGTATGTCAGAATGGGTCTCAGGTGTGTCAGAATGGGTGTCAGATGTGTCAGAATGGGTGTCAGATGTGTCAGAATGGGTGTCAGGTGTGTCAGAATGGGTGTCAGGTGTGTCAGAATGGGTCTCAGGTGTGTCAGAATGGGTGTCAGATGTGTCAGAATGGGTGTCAGATGTGTCAGAATGGGTGTCAGGTTTGTCAGAATGGGTCTCAGGTGTGTCAGAATGGGTGTCAGGTGTGTCAGAATGGGTCTCAGGTGTGTCAGAATGGGTCTCAGTTGTGTCAGAATGGGTCTCAGATGTGTAAGAATGGGTCTCAGGTATGTCAGAATGAGTGTCAGATGTGTCAGAATGGGTCTCAGGTGTGTCAGAATGGGTGTCAGGTGTGTCAGAATGGGTCTCAGGTGTGTCAGAATGGGTCTCAGGTGTGTCAGAATGGGTCTCAGGTGTGTCAGAATGGGTGTCAGATGTGTCAGAATGGGTGTCAGATGTGTCAGAATGGGTGTCAGGTGTGTCAGAATGGGTGTCAGGTGTGTCAGAATGGGTGTCAGATACGTCAGAATGGGTGTCAGATGTGTCAGAATGGGTGTCAGATGTGTCAGAATGGGTGTCAGGTTTGTCAGAATGGGTCTCAGGTGTGTCAGAATGGGTGTCAGATGTGTCAGAATGGGTGTCAGATGTGTCAGAATGGGTGTCAGGTGTGTCAGAATGGGTCTCAGGTGTGTCAGAATGGGTGTCAGATGTGTCAGAATGGGTGTCAGATGTGTCAGAATGGGTGTCAGGTTTGTCAGAATGGGTCTCAGGTGTATCAGAATGGGTGTCAGGTGTGTCAGAATGGGTCTCAGGTGTGTCAGAATGGGTCTCAGGTGTGTCAGAATGGGTCTCAGATGTGTAAGAATGGATCTCAGGTATGTCAGAATGAGTGTCAGATGTGTCAGAATGGGTCTCAGGTGTGTCAGAATGGGTGTCAGGTGTGTCAGAATGGGTCTCAGGTGTGTCAGAATGGGTCTCAGGTGTGTCAGAATGGGTCTCAGGTGTGTCAGAATGGGTGTCAGATGTGTCAGAATGGGTGTCAGATGTGTCAGAATGGGTGTCAGGTGTGTCAGAATGGGTGTCAGGTGTGTCAGAATGGGTCTCAGGTATGTCAGAATGGGTGTCAGATGTGTCAGAATGGGTGTCAGATGTGTCAGAATGGGTGTCAGGTGTGTCAGAATGGGTGTCAGGTGTGTCAGAATGGGTCTCAGGTGTGTCAGAATGGGTGTCAGGTGTCAGAATGCATCGAATTAAGGCACACCGAGCTAACTGCTCACCTGATGACGTCATTCCTCTCCGCATCGCATCTTTTCAATAGGCTATTAAACACGGCCCCATAGACTGGGCAGTCGTGCTTGGCGCAGGATTCCACAATCTGTACAGTGACAAACCAATGTGTGAAAATGGGGAATAAAATAACACAGACAGGGGAAATCCAATAACAGAGACAGGGGAAATCCAATACGCGGTACAGGGGGAATCTAATATACGGTTAGGGGAAATACAAGCCCCAGAAATGGGGAATCCCAGTGTCGAAATGGAAAATGCAATCCCCAGAGAAAATCCATAAAGAATTCCCTAGCCTCAAAACTCACCTCAGCCCGAGCGATGCGACCTTTCTTGTCGGTGTCGCGCTGCTGCAAGTCCGCTTTCAAAGCCGGAATGTCAAAGAAATTGTGATGCGTCACAAAGTGCTCCACAGCGCGCAGAACCAGTTCTTGGTCGCGATCGTCCTCGCGTAGCAGCTCCGTGGTGGTCACCTCGGTCTCCTGGGCGGCGTCAACGCTGTCGCGTCTAGTCAGTCGGTGGGCGTTGCCGAGACAGTCGGCTAGCTTCTCGTAGTCAATGACGCCGCTCTCGCCGTTGTCAAGGTCGCAGGTTCGAGCCAGGAGGCTCTGCAGCCGATCGTTCAACGGCAGTTTCTGCTCGGCGACGAGGCGTTGAAGCTCGGATTTGGCCAGCTCGCCCTCGGAGCTGGCCGCGGTGCGCAGGGCCGTCAGGAATGAGCGAAGCTTCTGACGGCTGACCTCGCGCAACGATTGGACTAGCAGGCTGCGCAGGTTGTGGTCGGTCTTTTGACGGTCCTGCTCGGCTGCTGCGCCGGTGCGGTTCAGAAGGCCGAGCGAGTTGCTGACTGCGGGCGGGCGGGACGATGTACAATGCCAGAACGGGGAATCCTACCTATTAGAAAGGGGAATCCTACCTGTCAGAAAGGGGAATCCTACCTGTCAGAAAGGGGAATCCTACCTGTCAGAAAGGGGAATCCTACCTGTCAGAAAGGGGAATCCTACCTGTCAGAAAGGGGAATCCTACCTGTCAGAAAGGGGAATCCTACCTGTCAGAAAGGGGAATCCTACCTGTCAGAAAGGGGAATCCTACCTGTCAGAAAGGGGAATCCTACCTGTCAGAAAGGGGAATCCTACCTGTCAGAAAGGGGAATCCTACCTGTCAGAAAGGGGAATCCTACCTGTCAGAAAGGGGAATCCTACGTGTCAGAAAGGGGAATCCTACGTGTCAGAAAGGGGAATCCCACCTGTCAGAAAGGGGAATCCTACCTTGTCAGAAAGGGGAATGCTACCTGTCAGAAAGTGGAATCCAACCTGTCAGAAAGGGGATTCTAAAAGATCAGAAATGGGAGTCTAATAGTCAGAAAGAGGATTCTAAACGGTCAGAAAGGGGAATCCTACCTATTAGAAAGGGAGTTTCCAATTTTCGGTAAAGAAAATCCTACATAATCTGCGCAAAATCTTAAATATTGGTTCAATGCTCGCATTAAGCATCGACATCATTCAGAATAAATAGTCAGCCGTCTCACGCGAGAACTGCGAACCGCTGCCAGCCAGGCCAGACGCCGTCGCCTGTCCAGAAGTCTCGTGTTTGAATTGCAGCTTGCACACCACCTTGCACCCGTTGTTGGAGCCATCCGCGCCGCCGCTGCCAGAGCTGCTAGTTGGAGTAGCATCCGCATTCGATGCGGACGTGGTCGCACCACCGAGTGGATCAGCAGACTGTCTGCTGGACCTGGCTGATAATCGTTGATTTCTGGCCATTTTCTGCGGCTGCTGCTGCTGCTGCATGGACTTCGCAGTGCCTGGTCGGCTGCCCGCGGAGCTTGACGCGGTTGGCATGGCTCTGGGTGACGGACATTTGCAGATAAGTATTGAAGGATAGGAGAGACGGGTGGCGGACAAGTATTGAAAGACAAGAGAGGAGGAGGTGTACAAGTATTGAAAGACAAGAGAGGAGATTGGTGGACAAGTATTGAAGGACAGAACACGAGGATGTTGGACAAGTATTGAAGGACATGACACGAGGATGGTGGACAAGTATTGAAGGACATGACACGAGGATGGTGGACAAGTATTGAAGGACATGACACGAGGATGGTGGACAAGTATTGAAGGACAGAACACGAGGATGGTGGACAAGTATTGAAGGACTGGAGACGAGGATGGTGGACAAGTATTGATGGACAGGACACGAGGATGGTGGACAAGTATTGATGGACAGGACACGAGGATGGTGGACAAGTATTGAAGGACATGACACGAGGATGGTGGACAAGTATTGAAGGACAGAACACGAGGATGGTGGACAAGTATTGAAGGACTGGAGACGAGGATGGTGGACAAGTATTGAAGGACAGAACACGAGGATGGTGGACAAGTATTGAAGGACAGGACACGAGGATGGTGGACAAGTATTGAAGGACAGGACACGAGGATGGTGAACAAGTATTGATGGACAGGACACGAGGATGGTGGACAAGTATTGAAGGACAGAACACGAGGATGGTGGACAAGTATTGAAGGACTGGAGACGAGGATGGTGAACAAGTTTTAAAGAACAGGAAAGAAGAGTGGCGGACAAGTATAGAACGACAACAGAGGAGGGTGGTGGACAAGAATTGAAAGACAAGAGAGGATGGTGGTGGACAAGTATTTAAAGACAAGAGAGGATGGTGGTGGACAAGTATTGAAGGACAGGACAATGATCTTACAATTTCGCGGACTGTAATTCGCCAAGACTCGATAAGATCAAAGCTGTAGCTGCTAGTACTTACTGAAGTTTCAATCCAAGATGCACAATCTTGCAGTTATAGTCGTAGATCAATATCCAGAGAGCACGGCAGTGATATGCGCTAGAGCCTCACTTTATTTAGCCCTACAATTGTGCACTAAAACTTCAAGAATCTTTTCTAGGCCAGTCAGCCAATCTGCCTGCCTGACTGCCTACCTGCAAGCTGAAAGAGATTGAATTCCCTCGTTCCGTAGTTGCCAGCGTATCCAGGAAGTAACGCCACAAGATGCTTAGCTGCCCCGTACAATATTTCTCTACTCTTACTATAATAGCCAGAGCTGTATTAATGCGTAGATTAAAACGCCAAAGCACAATGCACTGCCAGCTCAGCTGTGGATGAAGGATCATTATTCAATTTAATTCATCCACCTGACTTGACTTGGGATTTAAACTACGAGTATAAAACGGCTTGGTTGGACAATTTACCCCCAGTGTCGATAGCTATAATTGCCTACTCGCTTGGCTAGTTAAAAAAAGTACGAAATAAAAAATAATATTTTGGCAAAAATTTTTTTGCATTGTACAATATTTGCTTTTCCTCCAGAATTTGCACTTATTTTGTTCAGAATTTTAGAATGTTAGAAAAGACAGTATATTTAGACAATTTAGAAACAAATAAAGACAATTAATAAAGGTACAGCGTATGCTATTTTTAACTTATTTTATTCACAGATAAATTTAACAATTGCATTTATATCTCTGCAAAACTATAATAAATATATCGACAAAAGCGAATCGTTTTGTAAACAGAGTAACAGCATCTATAGATCCGTAAACACACTCCAACAAAATCTACAGATTAATAAACACACTCCAGCAATATCTATAGATCAATAAACACACTCCAGCAATATCTATAGATCAATAAACACACTTCAACAAAATCTGCAGATAAATAAACACACTCCAGCAATATCTACAGATCAATAAACACACTCCAGCAATAACTACAGATCAATAAACACACTTCAACAATATCTACAGATCAAAAATTACACTTCAGCAAAATCTACAGATCAATAAACACACTCCAACAATATCTACAGATAAATAAACACACTCCAGCAATATCTACAGATCAATAAACACACTCCAACAATATCTAAAGATCAATAAACACACTCCAGCAATAACTACAGATCAATAAACACACTTCAACAATATCTACAGATCAAAAATTACACTTCAGCAAAATCTACAGATCAATAAACACACTCCAACAATATCTACAGATAAATAAACACACTCCAGCAATATCTACAGATCAATAAACACACTCCAACAATATCTAAAGATCAATAAACACACTCCAACAATATCTACAGATCAATAAACACACTCCAACAATAACTACAGACCAATAATTACACTTCAGCAAAATCTACAGATCAATAAACACAATCCAGCAATATCTACAGATCAATAAACACAGTCCAACTATATCTACAGATCAATAAACACACTCCAGCAATATCTAAAGATCAATTAACACACTCCAGCAATATCTACAGATCAATAAACACACTCCAGCAATATCTACAGATCAATAAACACACTCCAACAATATCTACAGATCAATAAACACACTCCAGCAATATCTACAAATCAATAAACACACTCCAATCATATCTACAGATCAATAAACACACTCCAACTATATCTACAGATCAATAAACACACTCCAGCAATATCTACAGATCAATAAACACACTCCAGCAATATCTACAGATCAATAAACACACTCCAGCAATAACTACAGATTAATAAACACACTCCAGCAATAACTACAGATCAATAAACACACTTCAACAATATCTACAGATCAATAAACACACTCACAACAATATCTACAGATCAATAAACACACTCCAACAATAACTACAGATCAATAATTACACTTCAGCAAAATCTACAGATCAATAAACACACTCCAACAATATCTACAGATAAATAAACACACTCCAGCAATATCTACAGATCAATAAACACACTCCAACAATATCTAAAGATCAATAAACACACTCCAACAATATCTACAGATCAATAAACACACTCCAGCAATATCTACAGATCAATAAACACACTCCAACAATAACTACAGACCAATAATTACACTTCAGCAAAATCTACAGATCAATAAACACACTCCAGCAATATCTAAAGATCAATAAACACACTCCAACTATATCTACAGATCAATAAACACACTCCAACAATATCTACAGATCAATAAACACACTCCAGCAATATCTACAGATCAATTAACACACTCCAGCAATATCTACAGATCAATAAACACACTCCAACAATATCTACAGATCAATAAACACACTCCAACAATATCTACAGATCAATAAACACACTCCAACAATATCTAAAGATTAATGAACACACTCCAGCAATATCTACAGATCAATAAACACACTCCAATCATATCTACAGATCAATAAACACACTCCAACTATATCTACAGATCAATAAACACACTCCAGCAATATCTACAGATCAATAAACACACTCCAGCAATATCTAAAGATCAATAAACACACTCCAGCAATAACTACATATTAATAAACACACTCCAGCAATATCTAAAGATCAATAAACACACTTCAACAATATCTACAGATCAAAAATTACACTTCAGCAAAATCTACAGATCAATAAACACACTCCAACAATATCTACAGATAAATAAACACACTCCAGCAATATCTACAGATCAATAAACACACTCCAACAATATCTAAAGATCAATAAACACACTCCAACAATATCTACAGATCAATAAACACACTCCAACAATAACTACAGACCAATAATTACACTTCAGCAAAATCTACAGATCAATAAACACAATCCAGCAATATCTACAGATCAATAAACACAGTCCAACTATATCTACAGATCAATAAACACACTCCAGCAATATCTACAGATCAATTAACACACTCCAGCAATATCTACAGATCAATTAACACACTCCAGCAATATCTACAGATCAATAAACACACTCCAACAATATCTACAGATCAATAAACACACTCCAGCAATATCTACAAATCAATAAACACACTCCAATCATATCTACAGATCAATAAACACACTCCAACTATATCTACAGATCAATAAACACACTCCAGCAATATCTACAGATCAATAAACACACTCCAGCAATATCTACAGATCAATAAACACACTCCAGCAATAACTACAGATTAATAAACACACTCCAGCAATAACTACAGATCAATAAACACACTTCAACAATATCTACAGATCAATAAACACACTCACAACAATATCTACAGATCAATAAACACACTCCAACAATAACTACAGATCAATAATTACACTTCAGCAAAATCTACAGATCAATAAACACACTCCAACAATATCTACAGATAAATAAACACACTCCAGCAATATCTACAGATCAATAAACACACTCCAACAATATCTAAAGATCAATAAACACACTCCAACAATATCTACAGATCAATAAACACACTCCAGCAATATCTACAGATCAATAAACACACTCCAACAATAACTACAGACCAATAATTACACTTCAGCAAAATCTACAGATCAATAAACACACTCCAGCAATATCTACAGATCAATAAACACACTTCAACAATATCTACAGATCAATAAACACACTCACAACAATATCTACAGATCAATAAACACACTCCAGCAATATCTACAGATCAATAAACACACTCCAACAATAACTACAGATCAATAATTACACTTCAGCAAAATCTACAGATCAATAAACACACTCCAACAATATCTACAGATCAATAAACACACTCCAGCAATATCTACAGATCAATAAACACACTCCAACAATAACTACAGATCAATAATTACACTTCAGCAAAATCTACAGATCAATAAACACACTCCAACAATATCTACAGATAAATAAACACACTCCAGCAATATCTACAGATCAATAAACACACTCCAACAATATCTAAAGATCAATAAACACACTCCAACAATATCTACAGATCAATAAACACACTCCAGCAATATCTACAGATCAATAAACACACTCCAACAATAACTACAGACCAATAATTACACTTCAGCAAAATCTACAGATCAATAAACACACTCCAGCAATATCTACAGATCAATAAACACACTCCAACTATATCTACAGATCAATAAACACACTCCAACAATATCTACAGATCAATAAACACACTCCAGCAATATCTACAGATCAATAAACACACTCCGACTATATCTACAGATCAATAAACACACTCCAACAATATCTACAGATCAATAAACACACTCCAGCAATATCTACAGATCAATTAACACACTCCAGCAATATCTACAGATTAATGAACACACTCCAGCAATATCTACAGATCAATAAACACACTCCAACAATATCTACAGATCAATAAACACACTCCAGCAATATCTACAGATCAATAAACACACTTCAATCATATCTACAGATCAATAAACACACTCCAACTATATCTACAGATCAATAAACACACTCCAGCAATATCTACAGATCAATAAACACACTCCAGCAATATCTACAGATCAATAAACACAGTCCAACTATATCTACAGATCAATAAACACACTCCAGCAATATCTACAGATCAATAAACACACTCCAGCAATATCTACAGATCAATTAACACACTCCAACAATATCTACAGATCAATAAACACACTCAAACAATAACAAGGAACTAACAGTCACTAAGTAGCCACCCTAACTCGCCGATCAAACTCCCTGCCGCAGGCGAGCATCACCCAGCTGTACAGCCACTGGGGCACAAAGCACTCCAGCGCGGCGGCCTGAACCTCGTGTAGGAAATGTCCGCACAGCCTGTCGCTAGGAGCCTCCGGCCTCAAACCGATCAACAAACTAGCGGCGTATTGCCTTGGCAACAAAGCCAGCCAGCCGGGCTTCATCCCGGTCATCTTGGTAGCAACAAAGAATGGAATAACGGACGCCACATTGGCACAGTTGCTAGGCGAATATTTTCGATAATTTCTAGCGTAGATATCAAGGAAATGCTTGCTTGAACTGTAGATTGAAACGGCCGGGGAGCGATGCGCTCTGGCTGTACCGGACCCAATAAACAGCATCAGGGCTGGCGAACCAACTGATTCTGCAATGATGGAGCAGGAAAGGCTGTTGCAGCGAATCAAACTGGCAAGAAAGTCGGCTGGTTGGTCGAGAAACGGGCCGGGACTTGGCTGGGCGATGCCGGCATTTTGAATCAGAATGAGTAGGCGGCCAGGCGGACAGATGGCGGCTAGTTGGGCGGTTATCGTGCTCAGCCAGGCGGATGGAGGGGCGGACAGATCGGCCACTAGGGTGGCTACCTGAACAGAGAGGGGGGTGTTTTTTTGTTTGGCTGTAGTAGCCTTATATCAAGGTAGTTGTTGATGTGGAAGGGGAATTTTGCTGGGTGTGAATGCGTGCTGTGGATAAATAGACAGCAGGGTTGTTATGAGACTTAGGATTGGACTTTTATAGACGCTAGAGTAGATGAGTAGACAGTGGTACATAGTAGACTAGTAAGATAATAAGTAAAGAGTGGTAAACAAGAGTAGGGAGAGGAGTAGACAGCGGTAGACAGTTGAGTAGCCAGAGGAGTAGACAGCGGTAGACAGTAGATTAGGGAGAGTAGACAGCGGTAGACAGGAGAGTAGTAAGAGGAGCAGACAGCGGTAGACAGTAGAGTAAACAAAGGAGTAGACAGCGGTAGACACGAGAGTAGTGAGAGGAGCAGACAGCGGTAGACAATTGAGTAGGGAGAGAATTAGACAGCGGTAGACAGTAGAGTAGGGACAGGAGTAGACAGCGGTAGACATTAGAGTAGTAAGAGGAGCAGACAGCGGTAGACAGTAGAGTACACAGAGGAGTAGACAGCGGTAGACAGAAGAGTAGTGAGAGGAGCAGACAGCGGTAGACGTAGAGTAAACAGAGGAGTAGACAGCGGTAGACAGGAGAGTAGTGAGAGGAGCAGGCAGCGGTAGACAGTTGAGTAGGGAGAGGAGCAGGCAGCGGTAGACAGTAGATTAGGGAGAGGAGTAGACAGCGGTAGACAGTAGAGTAGGGACAGGAGTAGACAGCGGTAGACAGTAGAGTAGGGACAGGAGTAGACAGCGGTAGACAGTAGAGTAGGGACAGGAGTAGACAGCGGTAGACAGTAGAGTAGCCAGATGAGTAGTCAGTGCAGCACACGGCACTATGTCAGCCCAACCTCAACGTTAGGTGACTCCGCTCTAATCTCAGCAGCCGCCAACTCCAAGCGCTGCTCGGAGCGACTGAGCAGGGCCACATTGAGCCCGAGCTCGGCAAGCTGCCCAACCAAAGCTCGGCCAATCCCGTCAGTAGCGCCAGTTACCAGGGCCCAACCCTGACCGTCAGAATTTTTCTCTGCCAACCAGCTTTGCAATGATGGAGCTCCGTCCGCTGCGGCGCTGGTTGGCCATAATCCGACAGAAAAAATCCGATAGCGACGCGCAGCCTGCACTACTGGCAGTAGAAATAGTAGAATAATTCGCCCGGTTATGAGTAGGCCGCAGGCCGAGAGCCACACTCGAAGGGGAATGTCTGTTGGCCACAGCTGAATTATAAGGACAGAGTCAAGGGAAGTACAATTTTCCGGCCCAAAAATTATTTGAATTTATGAGATTATTCTTAACCACAAGTCTAAACGATACAGCACACTAAAAGGCCTAAACGCGCAATTGAGGCGTAGATCAAATCAAACTAGTACACAACTTTACCACTTTAACAGGCTACAGACCACTACAGCAGGCTACAGACTACTAAAACAGGCTACAGACTCCTTAAACAGGCTACAGACCACTACAGTAGGCTACAGACCACTATAACAGGCTACAGACCACTACAGAAGGCTACAGACTAATAAAACAGGCTACAGACGCCTACAGCAGGCTACGGACCACTACAGTAGGCTACAGACCACTATAACAGGCTACAGACCACTACAGCAGGCTACAGACCACTACAACAGGCTACAGACCACTACAACAGGCTACAGACCACTACAAAAGGCTACAGACCACAACAACAGGCTACAGACCACAACAACAGGCTACAGACCACAACAACAGGCTACAGACCACTACAACAAGCTACAGACTCCTACAACAGGCTACAGACCACTACAACAAGCTACAGACCACTTCAGCAGGCTACAGACCACTACAACAGGTTACAGACCACTTCAACAGGCTACAGACTCCTACAGCAGGCTACAGACCACTACAACAGGCTACAGACCACTACAGCAGGCTACAGACTCCTAAAACAGGCTACAGACCACTACAGCAGGCTACAGACCACTATTTCCCACTAATGAGGACCAACAATAAAAACAGGTCACAATAAATAGGTCTTCTTAAACTAAGATAAAAAAACAAAGCCATCAGTTTAGTATTAGATGCTAAAGTGAAGTACAAGAATACAAGTCAGCACATTTTGACGAGATTATACATTCTACATGTAAGTAATTAATAGTCTTAAATAATATCTGCTAAATATTTATTTATAGACATATTCAGTACCAAAAACATCCAAAAGCAGAGTAAATTTTTCCCGATTACAGATTTGATTTGTATTGACAAAAAAGATTATCAGTAGGTAGCTAGTATGATTGTGTGGCAGCGCAAATCTGCACTTTTGTAGGTAAGTAGCAAGGTTTCCAATTAAAAAATACAGCCCGATACATTGTTACTGAATTGTCAGTAGTGCGAATTGCCTTGTGCAATAATAATATTTGCTCATTAAAAAAACACATACACAGATCACGACCTAATAAATTTGAAGCAACAATTTCCAAGAAAAAAATTAAGCAAGCAAACAAAATTTTCAAAATGCACATATAATATTATATTGATAATCAAAATACGTTTATTCAAGCGATATATTTATCCAATCAAAAGTAGCTTAAATATCATACAAATACCAAGCTACTGTTGACAAGTAGCAACGTGCGAATAATATAATTATATTGATAACTTTGACCAAATTAAGCAACTAACAGATAAACAAGGGCTGCTTTTTTCGTCTTGATGTTGTTGATGTGAAATAAACACAACAGCAAATATATCACACGGGTCATTTGATTTATCATTAAGAATTGTTCGCGCATTTTAATTCATACAAGCTAAATAATAAGTTATCTCTGGCGAACTGTTTTAGACAGTAGCAGAAAAAAAAGTATTCCTATGGGAGATCAAGAGGTGGCAAGAAGAGCCCTAAAAGTTACCAAATACAAAGAGGACCTAAATAAAGAATTGGGGGAGTGGGTAGCTAAGGACTAACTGAGGAGAGGGAGTGGGTAGCTAAGCACCAACTGAGGATAGAGGGAGTGGGTAGCTAAGCACTCACTGAGGATAGGGGGAGTGGGTAGCTAAGCACTAACTGAGGATAGAGGTAGTGGGTAGCTAAGCACTCACTGAGGATAGAGGGAGTGGGTAGCTAAGCACTCACTGAGGATAGAGGGAGTGGGTAGCTAAGCACTCACTGAGGATAAAGGGAGTGGGTAGCTAAGCACTCACTGAGGATAGGGGGAGTGGGTAGCTAAGCACTCACTGAGGATAGAGGGAGTGGGTAGCTAAGCACTCACTGAGGATAGGGGGAGTGGGTAGCTAAGCACTCACTGAGGATAGGAGGAGTGGGTAGCTAAGCACTCACTGAGGATAGGGGGAGTGGGTAGCTAAGCACTCACTGAGGATAAAGGGAGTGGGTAGCTTAGCACTCACTGAGGATAAAGGGAGTGGGTAGCTTAGCACTCACTGAGGATAGAGGGAGTGGGTAGCTAAGCTCTCACTGAGGATGGGGGAGTGGGTAGCTAAGCACTCACTGAGGATGGGGGAGTGGGTAGCTAAGCACTCACTGAGGATAGGAGGAGTGGGTAGCTAAGCACTAACTGAGGATAGAGGGAGTGGGTAGCTAAGCACTAACTGAGGATAGAGGGAGTGGGTAGCTAAGCACTCACTGAGGATAAAGGGAGTGGGTAGCTAAGCACTCACTGAGGATAAAGGGAGTGGGTAGCTAAGCACTCACTGAGGATAAAGGGAGTGGGTAGCTAAGCACTCACTGAGGATAGACGGAGTGGGTAGCTAAGCACTCACTGAGGATAAAGGGAGTGGGTAGCTAAGCACTCACTGAGGATAAAGGGAGTGGGTAGCTTAGCACTCACTGAGGATAAAGGGAGTGAGTAGCTAAGCACTCACTGAGGATAAAGGGAGTGGGTAGCTAAGCACTCACTGAGGATAGAGGGAGTGGGTAGCTAAGCACTCACTGAGGATAGGGGGAGTGGGTAGCTAAGCACTCACTGAGGATAGAGGGAGTGGGTAGCTAAGCACTCACTGAGGATAGAGGGAGTGGGTAGCTAAGCACTCACTGAGGATAGGGGGAGTGGGTAGCTAAGCACTCACTGAGGATAAAGGGAGTGGGTAGCTAAGCACTCACTGAGGATAAAGGGAGTGGGTAGCTAAGCACTCACTGAGGATAGGGGGAGTGGGTAGCTAAGCACTCACTGAGGATAGGAGGAGTGGGTAGCTAAGCACTCACTGAGGATAGAGGGAGTGGGTAGCTAAGCACTCACTGAGGATAGGGGGAGTGGGTAGCTAAGCACTCACTGAGGATAGGAGGAGTGGGTAGCTAAGCACTCACTGAGGATAGGGGGAGTGGGTAGCTAAGCACTCACTGAGGATAGGAGGAGTGGGTAGCTAAGCACTCACTGAGGATAAAGGGAGTGGGTAGCTAAGCACTCACTGAGGATAAAGGGAGTGGGTAGCTAAGCACTCACTGAGGATAGGGGGAGTGGGTAGCTAAGCACTCACTGAGGATAGGAGGAGTGGGTAGCTAAGCACTCACTGAGGATAGAGGGAGTGGGTAGCTAAGCACTCACTGAGGATAGGGGGAGTGGGTAGCTAAGCACTCACTGAGGATAGGAGGAGTGGGTAGCTAAGCACTCACTGAGGATAGGGGGAGTGGGTAGCTAAGCACTCACTGAGGATAGGAGGAGTGGGTAGCTAAGCACTCACTGAGGATAGGAGGAGTGGGTAGCTAAGCACTCACTGAGGATAGGGGGAGTGGGTAGCTAAGCACTCACTGAGGATAGGAGGAGTGGGTAGCTAAGCACTCACTGAGGATGGGGGAGTGGGTAGCTAAGCACTCACTGAGGATAGGAGGAGTGGGTAGCTAAGCACTCACTAAAGCAAAAGAAGGCAGAAAGACAGGAAGGAGATCAATGGCATAACAGGTAAAGCTACAATACGAAAAGCAAAATTGTGTCACACGAATGACTAGAGAGACAGAGATGAGAGCTAGAGGCCTAGCAGAGCGGAGAAGAGGTGAGAAAAGGCTCAACTAATAGCCAAGCAGCAAGTCAGTGAGATTTAACAATTAATGACACATGACGCAACAAAAAATACAAGCCAAAACAAGCAAAACAAGCTAACAACTCTAAAAAATATCGATTATGCGTAAAAGCTCAATCAGCTCAAAAAGCCAAGCAATCGGAAAGCGATGTAAATAAAAGCGAAAGCCTGCCTACTGTAAAGTAACAACTAACGCTCACTTATATTATAATCCAGCATCAAGATAATTCATTAGTTTTTTACAGAATTTATATACAGCCAAACGTCGTTCACACAACAACAACACTAAACATGCATTAAAACATGATAGTTAATTATTGGAATGCATCTGTATTATTATTAAACAAACAATAGACAAAAAACACAAGGTAGTAACTGATTATAATGAGAATTAATTTGATTGACAAAATTCAGTTCACAAATAACTTGCCGACAAAGACTTACAAAACTGATAGGCAAAAGTGAAAGTGCACAGCTGGAGTAGCATATAATAATATTTTGCAAGAAAATTGTTCGAAACAAATAATGTTAAACTTTAAATTTCAAATAGTTGAGAAATAAGCCACTAGGATGTTTGTGTCTGTGTGTTGCTGTGTTTTTTTGGTGTGGCTTTGTTGTTTGGCGAACTAATCAGAGCGCGAATTTTGGCTGAAACAAAAATTTAATAGGCATGATTTTTTAAATCAGCATGTAAGATTCATTGGCAGACTATAAAAAATACTTATTTTCTGCTTTCCTCGTGTTTGAGAACATTCTAGCTATATGATAATTCTGTCTGTAACAGACTAAAAGTGTCAGTCAAAGCTGTGAGACAGCCAACTCCTGACCCACTTTGATTTCTCAAATATCTGCTGCAACAGACGAGTGGCCGCTGAATCAGCTAAGCTAAAATAATTCGAGCTCAATCTGGGACGATGCGGGGGTCCAATCTGATAGCGGCACATTAGATACGGGAGCGATATTTTAGAATCCTCTTTTAACATTACTTTCGACAAAATGCGTTTAAAAGCATAGACCCACTTTAACTTATTTTAGCTAGCTTAAAAGCGTCGCTAAGTTTACCTAGCTATTAATCTGTGCATTACTCCATCTATGCTTGTCTATCTGTCTGTCTGTCTGTCTATCTATCTATCTATCTATCCATCTATCTATCCATCTATCTATCCATCTATCTATCTATCCATCTATCTATCTATCTATCTATCTATCTATCTATCTATCTATCTATCTATCTATCCATCTATCTATCTATCTATCTATCTATCTATCCATCCATCTATCTATCTATCTATCTATCTATCTATCTATCTATTTGTCTATTACCGCACCTGCACCATTTAAGAATACGAAAACTAAGTTTCCGTTGGCCGAGAGGCGCAAGCTTCTAAAACTTAAAAAGCATTGTTTTCATTTTTGACCATCTAACCATGACCAGCAGGCCAGCAGATTGAAGCTGGGCTCATTTGCTAGTCCCTCTTGAATGACCTTGTGTTAGCGCCTAGTATATGCAACAATCCAGCGGGCCAAGTGAAGCTCGCTGGCTCAGTCTCGCATCGGTATCTATCTATCTATCTATCGCTATTACCGATGCCATATAGCCGCATTTATAATACAAAAATCCAATCAATGAAAACTCCCACTCACCTGTTGTAATAAAAGTTTTGTCACACGAATGCCAGTTGATTTGAGAATCAATTCTCCCCGCCATCGTTGTCACCGGTTGCTTGCTGCTGCTGCTGCTGCTGTGAATGATCCCACAGAATAACCTGAATAACAAATCCCCTAGGTATGGGACAGTCCTTGATTCTCATACGGTCAGTCAGTTGCCTGCCGTAGCAGAACCATCGCTGAGTGCCGATGCCGCCACCACCCGCGGCGGCCAGATGGCGCTCCAGCCGGCGCTTAGCCCTAGCAACCGTGTCCTCAGCCGACGCCTGCAAACGAAGATCCCGACCACTGGTCGACAGACGAAGTTTCAAAGTGACGGGAGCTACTGGCGCCGAAGCGTCGTCTAGATCTTCGTTCTGCCCGACCGAGGAATCGGGATTAGCGGTAGCGCCGTTGCTATGGCAACCAGCACCGACGGCGCCGCTTGAAGCGTCCGTTTCGCCGTCTAGACCGCCGACGCCAGCGCCGCCGCTGCCGCCGCCAACACTGCCGTCATCGACAGTGGGCGGCGGAGATTCCGCTAAATTAGTCGGCTCTGATAGAACGTAGAGCGGCAGCTGATAGCGGGTGCCCAACTCGTCGTAGCTGTCTGTCAGTAGGCCTCGGGGCAGGGTGATGCCGGCGCCGCTGATTATCGCCTGTAATTAATTTTTTCCGGAATGAATAAATATTTTTAACCTTACTATTAGTAGAATGAGAGCATTCGAAAATGTTTTTTTAGAATTCAACCATAACATCAGACAATATCTATTTTATGTACAGACAGACACAGAAGAAACACTGCAGACAGAAAAACCAAAATATACAGAAATAAACAATATACGCTCGTAGACTGACTGACACACACAGACATGGGACAATACCGAGAGACAGACAGACACAGAAGGGACAAAGTATACAGACAGAAAACCATATACAGACACAAACAGGCACAGAGAGACAGACACCCAGATATAGACACAGACAGAGATTTAGATACAGACAGACAGGCACAGACCCAGATACAGAAAACGACAGACCCAGATGCACAGGCAGACAGATACAGACACAGAGCCAAATACACATAGACAGAGACCCAGACACACATAATGAATTTCTCAGAAACCAAAAGCCCCCAACCTGAGCCAATTCGTGATCCCCAGTCTCCATGGCGCAGGCGGCCGCGCGCAGGGCGTCCCAAATCTCGCGCCGACCATCGAAAGCCGGTGCCGTGTCCCAGAATTCTTCGCGCTTGCCGCGCAGCTGACTGGGCGTCAACGGCTGGTCGGAGGTCCAGCGGATTCGCTCCCGACGTAGCGGCTGATTTTTGCCGGCTGCGGTTGGCAAAGCCGAGGCAGCGGCAGTGGAACCGGCGTGGTGGCCAGTTGAGCCGGCGTTGCCAGGCGGATGCGTGCACGGCTGCTGCTGTTGGTTGTCATGGCGATGTTGATGCCGACTGCGGTGACGATGCGACTGTTGCTGCTGATGAGTTGGCTGGTTGCCTAGCAACAAGACATTAATAAACAATCTAAAGCTGCATATATAAAAAAAGGAAAACATCTGCCAAATATAGGATAAGGAATTCAAGCGGAAAAAATCCCAAAGATCTAAAAGGATAAGGATTTTAGCCTAATGAGGCGTAACACTAAGAGAAAGGGGCTTCTTTGAGAATTTAAAATGCAAATGCGTCGCGTATACAAAACTATTTTTTTCCAAGAAAAAACGCGTTACATTATTTAATTAAAACTGATTTCAACGGCTTAGCCAGTGTGCACGAGAGCACTTTTATGAGAACATGGGTTACAAAAAATTAATTTAATTTCACATAAGATTTACCCTAAATAGATTTCCAAATTATGATTCATCAATCAGACAAATGAGTTCCGCTGACATCACAGGGTAATAGGCACGTGATTGGGCATGTAATTGTATTGAAAAGAGGCTTCATTAATTTCAGTCTTCTTTCATTGAATTTTGCGTAGAATTATATTTTTTCCATAATTTTTTACTACACGAAAATTGTACTTCGAACTAGTGATTTCGAGGATCTAATTGATTTCATTATGCGAAATAGAGAATGATTAGCTTTGGTGATTTTAAAATCTGGCAGTCCACTATCAGCATGTTTAAGATGATAGTGCTGATTTCAGACTAGAAATGTACAAGGGTTGTACTACGATTAGCAGACAACAATGCAATCAAATGATATCGGAAAAGAAAGGCGGTCAAGTCGAAATATGCAAGACAAGAAAAGAAAAGAATTATCTGCCGATCGCTAAGGATTATATAAATCCTATTGGTGAGATCTTCAGATACCAAAGACAAGGAAGGGGGGATTAATCTGCTGATTGAAGCCACTAGGCTTACAATCCAAGAAGGCAAGAAAGAGAGTGGCACAGATACCTAATGTGAGAGCAATTTTTTCTTAAAACCGCAAAAAATTATGTGTATTGAGAAGGTGGGACCGCTTTCTTGGACCATAGACTGTCTGTTTATTGATAAAAGCCAAGTAATTATGAGAATAAATCTTTGGGGAGACGTTTTAAATACAATAAAACTAGGGGTAGGTTCAATCGAAATCTTCATTTAAACAAAGATGAGCGGCCAAGAAGACAAGCACATAATAATAGCGTTGATGCTTGTCTGTCTGGTGACCAGTCTAAGCCTGTCTCAGTCTGTCGCATCAACTCTACTATGCCAGCTGAACAAAGAGCTGAATGAAGGCATACTATGCCAGAGTGCTGCCTTAGCAACGTCCTGCCTAGTTGTTGGCACAGGCGCTGGCATTGCGCTCCAACTAATGACAGCATCCAGCATTCGACGAAGGAATCAGCACCAGCTAAACAATGTCTCGCAGCGATGGCAACAGTTTGGCACAGTCTGTCTCTGCTCACTGGCTGTAACCATGGCACTAGCATCCCTAGTTGTTATGCTGTTGCTAGGACAAAACTACAATAGTAGAGAAATTCACCGACAATTACTAGCAAAGAATGTGACTAGCCTGTCACTAGTTGCAGGCGATGCATTAAAGCTACGTCAGAAAAATTGTCCGGACCCGTTGATGCTGGCTAAACAGACGGCTAAGGCCAACAACCTGCTATTCGCTACCATTGAAATTCAACAGGAGGACAAGAATAAGGACGCGTGTCCCGGCGAACTGGCAGCTTTCATGAGCCTGCAAATCGATGTGATTACATTCAATGTCGCTATGGTTGCAGTTCTATTAGTGCTTGGGACTAGGCAGGCTGCCACAGTCTGGCTGAGGACGCTGTTACCATGGAGGCAGAGACGGGACAGACTACAGCAGCAACTGGAGCAAGTAAACATGCGGGAGACAATACCAATGGCTGCAATGCAGTCTAATGTGATGCCAAGTAATTTAGCTCTTAACATTATCTGAAGCAATGATTTTATACTGATCAGTTTATATAAAGAATGCTTTTTTATTTCAAAACTACAATCAGTCCCCTCCAAAAAATGACTTCTTTTCAAAATATTACTAAAACCAATCCTGTCTGTTCTAAGCAGCCATGTCAATATAAAAAGCTAAAGACATTGATTTGCATAATTCTCTCATGACTTGATTTATTGAATTTCATTTATAAGAGAGAAAACATATATTGTATAATAATTATTGTTTAAAATCAAAACTTTAAGAAAAAATCTTGCAATCATTTATATTTATTAAGATATCAAGTATCAATATTAGCTTAGGGTAAAGTATGCAACATAAATAGACAGTTGACTTGCTTTAACTATCTATTATTTATCCCTCAATATTTTGATGTTAAAAGTTTCATTTTTGACTTTAATTGTTAACATTGCATTTATTAATTAGTTTATTAAGTTAGTTTAACCCTTATTTATGAAATAAGGATTTAATGGGCAATTTTCCCTAATCTCCTCAATTTCCTAACATTTATATTATTTGCTTGAATTCAGAAAATATGAGCCTTTAGTTTATTTTTCTGTATTAGCAAATAAGAAATTTGGGTAGGGTTTTTACAATTTATAAAAATTGTCAAATATAGCTGCTTTTTTACTTTTTTTTAAATAACTTACCAAGCTTAAGTATTAAATAGATAGAAACTTGAATAAAGGAATAAAAATTCAGTAATACTTGAATTCTATGCCATATATAAAAATATAGGAAATTTCTATGTATTATTAGCCAAAAATATCAAACAATTAGTTTAAAAGTTAGAACTTAAAAATTGCTGTTTAGTTTTTTTCTTCTTTGGAAAATGTATAAAATTAGACCTGGGCTATTATTTAAAAAACAAAAGTAAACTTTTGAAATTTGAAAGCAAGTCCAATGAAATTTATTTGGGTTACAATTTTTTCTCATTATAATTATGCTTTTTTACTGTAAGATAGACAGATAAATGGCTATACTCTTGTTTTATATGTTTACCTATTTTATAAAAGAAAACAACTTTGGTGATCTTCCAGTTTCCCACTCTAAATTATTTTAAAGCCTATAACCCACCTATAATACATTGGCCAATCATCTGACTTTCAACTACTTATTGCACTTCTGGGACCCTAACAACCCAGCGGCTCACACAAATACTATCAAGGGAATGTGGAAGAATTGTAAAGCCAAATTTTGAGTGATGCATGGAACAAGCAACAACCTATTTGAAACTTACCTACAGGAGATAATTTGGCATCAAGCTTTCCCTAAACATCACTTTTGGCAACATCCTATACTGGATCGCCTACTACTATCCTGTCTAAAATAATATACTTAATATTTTACTTACTTGAACTTTACTTAAATATATGCTTTTGCTTCTGTGCTTGTGACTCTAATAAGTTTAAAAAAGCATTAAAATAATTTAGAGTGGGAAACTGAAAGATTGCCACAACTTCCTTAGTTACTGAAATTAAATAATAAATAAAGGGAAGAAACAGGGTAGGGGGACTGGGAGCAAAAGACAATTATATGCTTTCCTTGTTAGCAATTATGGCTAGATGCCTGGCAATAACAATAGCTTATTACTTTATTTTGAACCTATGAGCTACTATAAATCTTTGCAACTTGAACCTCTCAATGCACAAGCTAGGTACAATCATAGCCACATTAGGCTTGATCAGTTGGCATTCTTCAAAATTTAATATCATTTAAAAACTTGCACAAGTTAAATTATTTAATTGCAATAGGTAAGAAAATCACATACATGCACAACTTGGAAAATTTGGTTGGCTGATACTAGTGCAACTTAGTAGAAATAAAAGTTGCAACTTACTTAAGGCAAAAGTATAAAGGACCAAAAAGGTCCCATGAACTACTACTTGTCTATATCATCCTACTTGCTTTGCTTTTGCTTGTATTCTTTTCAAAATTTTAATACCTACACTGCCAATTTTATAACTTACCCTTTCCATTTTGCAACTTACCCCTTCAATTTTGTGATTCACCCCTTAGATGTTTATCAAATTTACAACTTACACTACTAATTTTGCAAATTACATAGGTGATTTTGTGACTTTCATTGCCAATTTTGTGACTTATTGATAATTTTGTGACTTAAGTAAGTCACTTACCTTGGTCAGACACCTAATCAGTTGGCTAGATTGGCCAACTGTGTTATGCATGTATGGATAATTATACTCTTTTATAAAATAATTAAATGTCTAAAATTGGTCTAGAGGATTGCCAGATAAACAAAACAAGTTTTTGATAAAAAATATACTATGCACCAAAAATGGATACTCTCTTACCTTGCCTCAAGCTGCAAACTTTAATTTAAGTAATAACTGGGTTTATTTTTTGGATAGGCACAGGATGCGAAATCGCATTATGTTCTTAATTTTAGGATGCGATTTCAGGGTTTGAGATGCAATTTTTTTAAAAGTCCATTTCAAAGGTCTTTTATTGTGAAGAATTAAAAAAATCCAGATGCGAAATTGCATCCTACATTGAATTTCAGGATGCGAATCTAAAAGTCAAGATGCTATAGCATCCCTATAGCACAAAAAATAAACCCAGAGTAATAAGCTAGGTTTGGTACTGGGTTTATTTTTTGCTGGGCACAGGATACGAAATCGCATCCTGTTCTTAATTTTAGGATACGATTTCAGGGTTTGGGATGCAATTTTTTAAAAGTCTTATTTAAGAGGTCTTTTATTGTGAAGAATTAAAAAAATCTGGATGCGAAATTGCATCCTATATGAAATTCCAGGATGTGATTTTTAAAGTCAAGATGCTATAGTATCCCTATGGCACAAAAAATAAGCCCAGGAACTTTGGTAGATAGGTGGTAGGGTAACTGGCCCTGATGATTTTCACTTCTCCTTGGCTTCATCCCTCCTTCCATTTGTTAATTACTTTGTTAGTCATGTAACCATCTGGTTAAAAAAATTAGCAATGCTGTTTTCTAAACAAGGGTATCCATTTATATGGAATTTAGTGTATTTTTTGTTTTAGATTTTTTAAGGCCTAAATTTATTGTTTAAGACCATTAGCTAGA
Organism: Macrostomum cliftonense; assembly: GCA_950096795.1. Taxonomy (NCBI): domain Eukaryota; kingdom Metazoa; phylum Platyhelminthes; family Macrostomidae; genus Macrostomum; species Macrostomum cliftonense. Next base: position 181,019 of record CATNEM010000297.1, on the reverse strand, counting down.
AATAATACTGACTATATAGTTAGACAAACTAGCTATATCGTAGCATAATTATTAAAAGTATTTAATAAGAATTAGCTAAAAAAGCAATGTATAAAATTTTGGACTAAGCCTAAAAATGCTTAAACCTATCATATTTTTAAAATGAAAAAATATTTACAAATAGATATCTTACTTCGAGATGAAGATCGGTGGTGAAATGAATTATCTGACACTTCAATATCATCAGAGTTTCCTCTTAAACAGTTTCCCATGGGTCAAATCATGCCATATAGAAACATTCGAAATTGCACACAGTGATGCGTTTAAAGAGCAATCGGTTGATTGCTTCGCAAAAGTATAGGTTAAATGTAATCTTAATAAGCTATTTAAAAGAATGACAAAAGTACTAAAACTAGAAGCAGCCTTTAGCTATCTGTAATTTAAAGTAGGGTAAACGGTTGTTGGTCTACTACAGGTGCTGAAAGCGGTGTTCCATGTATTGAGAGGGGAAGGTCGTAAGTCAGAGCGTGAACGACTAGTCTAACTTACTAAACATAGCATTTAAAAAAATTATGCCATCACCTACGAACTATACTAAAGCATTCGGGGCTGTCTCTTCATTTATCAACAACTTTTATTTATTATAATCGATTAATTGTTAAACAGAGAACTCAGTGTATTGGTGAGAAGTTTTTATAAAATTCAAGAAATAGACTAAAAATCTATTACTTATTATAATGAGAATTTCAGGAAAAATCCATAAACAGACTTTTCAGCTTTAATAACTTATATTGAAACATTTTAGCCTACAGTAAAGTTCCGGCTTTACGTGCTTCTTTCTGCTATTTAATTATCGCGACAGAATAATTTCTAAGAAAATTTTCTCTATTATTGACTCTTGACTGTTCACTACTCAATTTGCAAATTATAATCCTCTAAATAAATAACTTTATCTTCAGTTATCTAACAAGGTTTTACATCGAATAAACCTTATATACTATAAAGATGTCATAGAAGCAAAATCACACTGCAAAATGACTTATTTAATAAAAAATTACAGTAAATAATTCTTGAGTTGTCACTTTTCGAAATGCACATTTGACATTGGTTCAGCTGAAATGATAAAAGCTGACTAGACTTTCATCGAGGCACATACAAAGGTGCTAGCTTCAATTTTTATTTACAAGGTCTGAACTTTGTCTACCACTTGGCTGCTTTCAATAAAGTTTGCTATGACAGCAATCTCAAAGTAAGTAGTTTGCAAGAATGTAATTGCATTATACATTAAAGGCTTAATAAATATTGTATTTTTTATTTCTATTTTATATCAGTTTTATTAATTTGTCTAGTGTTTTTGTAAGCCTAATTTGTTATAAGCAAAGACCATATAAAACAAAATTTTACATTGAAATATGTTTGAATATAATTTTTTAAATATTTATTGATGGGACTATTGTCATTATACCAAATAAATTGAAAAATATTTGTCCAATATGAACTTAGTTTTAAACTAGCTATTGATAACTAAATTTATAATCAGAAAAATAAATTGAAATTGGATCAAAAATTGGATAAAACATGATAATTAGTAACCTACAATACATTGATTTTATATTTTTTACTTTATTAAAAACTTCTTTAAATTGGCATTTAAAGTTTCTATTAAGCAATTTTTATGTTTATTTAATATCAAAATATTGTTTAAAAAGGTATTGAAATTGGCATTTAAAGTTTCTATTAAGCAATTTTTATATTTATTTATTATCAAAATATAGTTTAAAAACTTCTTAAAATTGGAATTTAAAGTTTCTATTAAGCAAATTTTATGTTTTTTTTAAATATTAAATGTATATATTTGCCCATTTTAAGTTAATGGTAATACTTATTAGCAAATGCCATAAACCCATATCAATATTGTCTCTCAACTCTCCTACCATAGTGCAAAAGGATTCCTATGTACAACAGAAGGCAAATTTCAAATTTTGCCTATTGTACGATGGCATAAAATATGTAGACAAAATTTGCAACTTGCTGGGGTGTAAATTTTAAAGGACCAATACAAACCACTTTTGTTAAAGTTTCCCAATTTTTCTCAATTTTGCAATTTAGCTAGTTACAATTAATTACCACCAGAATTAAAATTACAAACCTATGTAACAGCATTCAGTCCTGTGTTTTATGACTCCTACCACTCAGTGTGTCTGGCATCTGGGGTACATGTACAACATGTACAACAAAGAGCACTTGCAAAAATCAATGATATACAATGTGTACAATAGCCAGTCTTGGTTTACGATGGAAATTTCCATTGTATACCCATCCTTTTGCACTGTGGCTCTCCTATTATTATAGATTTGTATAAGCAGTGTTTTTTTAAATTAAAATAATATACAATATCACTAGCTAATAGGATAAATATAATATCACTAGTGTCTCCCTTATTTGCTCTAACAAATGCATTTGACTAATGTCTTACTTTTTTACTTATTTTTGTAACAAAAATAAATAAATTAGTCCCATTCTAGTTCTATATAATGCAAAATGAAAAATTTCATCCTGTCTACCATTCATGGCTACCTTTATAAGCAGTTTATTTCCAGGGTCTAACATAATTTTACAAGCTAGAAAAATATGTTTAGCTCAGAAAAATTAATTTAGCAGTCAATAAAAAAAGTAACAAAGATAATATTTGTTTTATTATTTGGTCTTTTTACTTTGAATAATGTCTTAAAGATTCCATGTATAAAATTGACTCTGCATGACTTAAGCTAACTTAATTTGAAGTAAATCAATGTTGGCATATTTTTGTATAAATAAGTAAAACAGTATTGATACAAAGATCAAATATATTTGATAGCATATAATTAATAAAGTAAAAGTTGGTACTGTAGTTTGCAAAGACTTGATAAAATATTTTATTGCTAATGGTTTTTTAAATACTAAATAAAATTTCTGGGCTTGAAATTAAATTTAAGCTTTGTTCTAACACTTTTTTACTCCTTAAGAACAAACTTCAGAGAAATAACTAATAGCTTACTAATGACACCGAATGAAGGATTGCATTCCCACACCTAATGAAGAATCGCCGTCCCACACCTAATGAAGAATCGCCCTCCCACACCTAATGAAGAATCGCCCTCCCACACCTAATGAAGAATCGCCCTCCCACACCTAATGAAGAATCGCCCTCCCACACCTAATGAAGAATCGCCCTCCCACACCTAATGAAGAATCGCCCTCCCACACCTAATGAAGAATCGCCCTCCCGCACCTAATGAAGAATCGCCCTCCCACACTTAATGAAGAATCGCCCTCACACACCTAAGCAAGAATCGCCCTCCAACACCTAATGAAGAATCGCCCTCCCACACCTAATGAAGAATCGCCCTCCCACACCTAATGAAGAATCGCCCTCCCACACCTAATGAAGAATCGCCCTCCCACACCTAATGAAGAATCGCCCTCCCACACCTAAGGAAGAATGGCCCTCCCACACCTAATGAAGAATCGCCCTCCCACACCTAATGAAGAATCGCCCTCCCACACCTAAAGAATAATCGCCCTCCCACACCTAATGAAGAATCGCCCTCCCACACCTAATGAAGAATCGCCCTCCCACACCTAATGAAGAATCGCCCTCACACACCTAAAGAATAATCGCCCTCCCACACCTGAAAAAAAACGCCCTCCCACACCTAATGAAGAATCGCCCTCCCACACCTAATGAAGAATCGCCCTCCCACACCTAATGAAGAATCGCCCTCCCACACCTAATGAAGAATCGCCCTCCCACACCTAATGAAGAATCGCCCTCACACACCTAAGCAAGAATCGCCCTCCAACACCTAATGAAGAATCGCCCTCCCACACCTAATGAAGAATCGCCCTCCCACACCTAATGAAGAATCGCCCTCCCACACCTAATGAAGAATCGCCCTCCCACACCTAAGGAAGAATGGTCCTCCCACACCTAATGAAGAATCGCCCTCCCACACCTAATGAAGAATCGCCCTCCCACACCTAAAGAATAATCGCCCTCCCACACCTAATGAAGAATCGCCCTCACACACCTAAAGAATAATCGCCCTCCCACACCTAATGAAGAATCGCCCTCACACACCTAAAGAATAATCGCCCTCCCACACCTGAAAAAAAACGCCCTCCCACACCTAATGAAGAATCGCCCTCCCACACCTAATGAAGAATCGCCCTCCCACACCTAATGAAGAATCGCCCTCACACACCTAAAGAATAATCGCCCTCCCACACCTAATGAAGAATCGCCCTCACACACCTAATGAAGAATCGCCCTCCCACACCTAATGAAGAATCGCCCTTCCACACCTAATGAAGAATCGCCCTCCCACACCTAAGGAAGAATCGCCCTCGCTGTTTAACAGCAGTGACAGAAATAGTCATGGCCTTGGACGTGACCCCATCAGTAGCATAATCAAGCCCAGATGTTTCGTCGCAACAAACTTCACACACAATAATCTCGCCCTTCCCCCCCCCCCCATTCTAAACAGTTTCGACTGGGTGGAAATCTGCGATCCTCGCACCCGAGCGCCAATGTTTGTCCATTTGGAGTCCGGCGACTGTGTAGAATTATTGCCAGACGGATCCAGGGTTAAACAGCTGGACAGAAATCAATGGTGGGAGTTTTATGACAGCGTCACTGGACGCTATTATTACTACAATTATATGACTGAGGCAACTGTGTGGCAGAAACCTCCATACGCAGATATCATACCGCTCGCTAAGATACAGGTGAGACCTTAGTTACCTTATTATGACATTCGTACATACGAACTTCAAATTACAAATAAATCCCATTCTTTCTTAGAATTCGCGTCAGCAGCAACAACAGCAACAACAACATCAACAGTTGCACAACAGACAGTCCAGTAGATTAAGTTCCGGTACTCAGACTCCAGTTCTATCTGACCAGGTAAGATTAACTAATCTGTGAATTTGTACTTTTGTAATATTGGACATTAATTACTAGATAATATTAGAATTAAACGTTAGATATATTTTTGTCCATTAGTCATCCTTGAGGGAACTATCTATCTAAAGGTAGTGATAGACTGGGCATTATTAGCCAAGTGAATAAGCAGATCGCTAAAGCAGGGGTTTGTAAATCTGTTTTGTTAGTCTTAGCTATATTATTCTCCTGGTCCTAATCACTGTGTGTGTCTGTATATATCAGAATTTTATAGATAAATTTGCTTCTATAAATAGGCTGTGCTGCATCAGATTTGCAAATCGAATGACTAATCCAATCGCCACTGATATATCCATCCATCTGTACGCCTGTGTGTATATATAATAATTTATAATCATCTAACTTTGCCGCAGCGATCGGGTCACCAACAGCAACAGCAGCCTCAGCATCAAACGGCGTTACAATTGCATCGACAGCAAAGTTTAGCACTGAATAGCGGCGACATTGCTGGCTTAGGCTCTTCTACTAGTAGCAGCGGTAGCGGCAAAACGCCGTTACAAGGCAGGCGTCGAGAACGAGCTTCCACTGTTAGCTCAGCTGCAGGCCCCGGTGCTGGCATGACGGCTGCAGCCGCTCTTCAGCAGCAGTCCTCGGCGGGCGCGCCTGCTGCTGCTGCCGGCCTAGGCTCTGCCGACTATTCGGCGACTGGATTGGCGACCGGGGGGTCGTCGGCCGCTGCCGCCTCCTCTGCCAATGCGGCATCGTTTAGTCCGGGCTGCGTTCAGGTGAGGGGCTCCTTTTGCTGGCTATTTATCTGTTTATCTATCTGTCTATGTATCTATCTGTCTATCTATCTATCTATGTATCTATGTATCTATCTATCTATCTGTCTATGTATCTATCTGTCTATGTATCTATCTATCTATCTATCTATCTATCTATCTATCTATCTATCTATCTATCTATCTATCTGTCTATCTATCTATCTATCTATCTATCTATCTATCTATCTATCTATCCATCTATCTATCTATCTATCTATCTATCTATCTATCTGTCTATCTATCTATCTATCTATCTATCTATCTATATTTATCTATCCATCTATCTATCTGTCTATCTATCTATCTATCTATCTATCTATCTATCTATCTATCTATCTATCTATCTATCTATCTGTCTATCTATCTATCTGTCTATCTATCTATCTATCTATCCATCTATCTATCTATCTATCTATCTATCTATCTATCCATCTATCTATCTATCTATCTATCTGTCTGTCTATCTATCTATCTATCTATCTATCTATCTATCTATCTATCTATCTATCTATCTATCTATCTATCTATCCATCTATCTATCTATCTATCTATCTGTCTATCTATCTATCTATCTATCTATTTATATCTGTCTGGATATCATTAATCTACAGATCAATTCATCTATAAATTAATCCATCAACATATTTCTTTTTAGTTCTTTTAAAATATAAAGGAATATAAATTTAAATCAAAAATTAAATTTTTTAAATTATAGAATAATTAGCACTAAAACGACATCAATTTTGCATCTTTTTTTTCACAGTAGGAAAAAATTTTGGCAGGATAGCTCACTATAATTCAATTATTTTTCAAGCCTTTTTTAAATTGTGTAAGAAAAGTTTTCAATGCGAGCATTTTTTTCATTTGATGCTTTTTCTAAAATATTCTAATCAATTGGTATTCGTTTCTAATCCTAAATCCGCTTTTTCGGCATGGGATTTCACATTTTTACTGCATTGGTTCACCGAAAAAGCTCACAGTAAAAAGAGAATTTGCTTTATTTGTAAAATTTCGACTCATTTTAGCTTTTCTTTTATTTGTCTGTCCGTACATCTGTGTTTCTGTCTTTGTGCCGGTACGGTGACTGGCTATCGAAATGTCTGTCCGTATCCCCGCTTGGTGTGTTAATTTTTCCAATGCCTGCTTTTTTTCTCATAAATTGAGGCAGAGGAAAAAAATTAGGATGACATACCACGAATTGGATAGTTTGCAATCCGTGCTGCTTTTAGCTAGGCTACTCACAAACATATTTTAGGTGCTCCAACTGATCAATATTTGGTTGTTTTTGGTCAATATGTTTCTGTCCTGTTAGTTTTGCTGATCGATTAGCTAAATCCCTGCGTAGAGGATGAAGAATTGGGAAAGTAATATGGCCAAGAATGATGTTTTTTCTAACTATATTTATACGGTTTTTTAATTTTTAAAACAAAGTATCAGTACTGCTAGCTAATAAATTTGTTAAATAATATATATAATATGCACCGAAACTAAACTGACAATCTCGTCATAAATAATAATAAGAGCCGAGCTATGAAGCCTGGATACTGAAAGCTCGTTGACCCGAAAAATTTGCGCCCTATATAGGCTCCGACGAGTCTCTAGGGAGAATAGCTGATTTATGTTTGTGTATTACTCCAACCTCGCATTCACACGGCTATTTTAATTAATAATGTAGCTAGCATAATATTCGATAATCCTTGCGGGGAGTGGCTGCTTGCTGGGCTTTGGCTTGTTACATTTACCTATCCTGCTTGTATAATTATAGAGATATTTTTTTCATCCTCTTCTTTGGCTCGTTGCCAGCTAATAATCTGAGCGCAAATGGAGTAAGCTAGGGAATGAGGATTCTGTAACCCAGCTGAGCTCGTTACTACCTAAGATATGCTCAGGTGCGGATTTGGATTTGCGTGCAGTTTAGTCGAGTTATTTCTATCCTCTCCTATTCCATCAGTCTGAAATGCATCAATCATTCAGTTTATATTCGTATTTACTTGTCCATCCTTTCTTGTTCACCAGCGCCTGCAGTCAAGTGCAAGTCCTTACTAGCCGTAAATAGGGAAGAAGGGGAAAACATCTCTAACTAAGAAAGACTTGACGTTAATTATTCAATGCTTAGATCTCGATGCTACTGACTTAGATCTTAACGTTAGTTACTTAGATCTCGATGCTACTGACTTAGATCTTAACGTTAGTTACTTAGATCTCGATGCTACTGACTTAGATCTTAACGTTAGTTACTTAGATCTCGATGCTACTGACTTAGATCTTAACGTTAGTTACTTAGATCTCGATGCTACTGACTTAGATCTTAACGTTAGTTACTTAGATCTCGATGCTACTGACTTAGATCTTAACGTTAGTTACTTAGATCTCGATGCTACTGACTTAGATCTTAACGTTAGTTACTTAGATCTCGATGCTACTGACTTAGATCTTAACGTTAGTTACTTAGATCTCGATGCTACTGACTTAGATCTTAACGTTAGTTACTTAGATCTCGATGCTACTGACTTAGATCTTAACGTTAGTTACTTAGATCTCGATGCTACTGACTTAGATCTTAACGTTAGTTACTTAGATCTCGATGCTACTGACTTAGATCTTGATGCTACTGGCTTAGATCTCGCTGCTACTGACTTAGATCTCGATGATCTTGACGTTAATTACTTAGATCTTGACGTTAATTACTTTGATCTCAAAGTTACCGACTTAGATCTCGATGCTACTGACTTAGATCTTGACGTTAATTACTTAGATCTCGATTCTACTGACTTAGATCTCGATGCTACTGACTTAGATCTCGATGCTACTGACTTAGATCTTGACGTTAGTTACTTAGATCTTGACGTTAGTTACTTAGATCTCGATGCTACTGACTTAGATCTTGATGCTACTGGCTTAGATCTCGCTGCTACTGACTTAGATCTCGATGATCTTGACGTTAATTACTTAGATCTTGACGTTAATTACTTTGATCTCAAAGTTACCGACTTAGATCTCGATGCTACTGACTTAGATCTTGACGTTAATTACTTAGATCTCGATTCTACTGACTTAGATCTCGATGCTACTGACTTAGATCTTGACGTTACCGACTTAGATCTCGATGCTACTGACTTAGATCTCGATGCTATTGACTTAGATCTCGATGCTATTGACTTAGATCTCGATGCTACTGACTTAGATCTCGATTCTACTGACTTAGATCTCGATGCTACTGACTTAGATCTTGACGTTACTGACTTAGATCTCGATGCTACTGACTTAGATCTTGACGTTAATTACTTAGATCTCGATTCTACTGACTTAGATCTTGACGTTACCGACTTAGATCTCGATTCTACTGACTTAGATCTTGACGTTACCGACTTAGATCTCGATGCTCCTTGCTTAAAATAAGGTTAAAAAAATCTTGACCACCGAGGGAACTATGCTTAATGACTCATGTGTACTCTTGCCTAAAAAAATATATCCCCGTCATCAGAAGTTGCTTGTACATTGCAATAATAGTAAATATTTTAGGCAGATGAAGAATTTAATACCACTAGCACTTGCATATATGCTGCTGTATGGGGTTGGGGGGGGAGCCAGACATTCCATGCAGTGGGCAAGATTTTTCAATTAGTGTCCGGGTCACTGGGCCGGCCTGTGTTGAGCTGGACAGACAGACCGACAGACAGACAGATGGATAGACAGACAGACAGACTGACAGACGAAAAGGACGGACAGAGGCGGAAAAAAGCGGACAAGACACACAACAGCGAAGTCACTCTCTTCCCCCATCACACTCAGCCAGTGCCCCTGCCGTGGTCATTAGTTTATAGTGCTTGCCTGTCGTTTAATCTCATCATGAGAGAATCAGGGTAGGACCATCTTATTTATTATATACAGAAAAATTTGCGAATCAAATTTGTTTTTTTGTTTTTCTTTCTGACTAGTAGCCGTCACGCCCTGTCAGCATCCTCCCCTTCATCTACACTACAGTCATTCCGCATATCCCAGTTAATAATAAGGCTAGACTAGGAATTTAGCCCACAAGCGGAAAGTGCCTAGCTTTAAGGCAGCCCTGTGAGTCATAGCGCCACCTTGTCCACCGTTACGTCTTCCCTATTCCCTGGCCTGGGGGAGGGTAGGGGAGATGGGATGCCCCAGTAGCGCCAATCACCTCTTCTACCTTACTAAAGTGATGACCGGCGCATTTTTTTTAAGTAGGGTGCCACTGGCACTGGCAGCTGTATCATTGTGAGAGTAAGTTAGGGCTATGATGGGGCGAGCTGGGGAACCAACCGCCTACCCCCTTCCTTGCCTGTCTCCTATTACTGTACATGTACGTGTGTGTGTGTGGGTGAGTGTGTGAGTGTGTGTTTCTGTAGCTGCGCAGCAGATGGGAACGAGAGAGCTGATCACTCTTTCTTTCTTCTTTTTCTTCTTTCTCTCTCTCTCTCCTCTGTCCTACTGGCGCTTCTCCTCGTCCCTCGTTCCCTCATCCCTGGCCTAGAAAGCTTCAGTAGCCGCCCACACGGTCATCAAGTTTCTCCCTGTAAGGCTTCTACTAGCGTGTGGTAGGTTGATTCGTTTTTTTTAAGCGGCTGGGAAACATTTTTGGAATTCTTTCTTCCGGGGAATTGTCGACTGTGTATGCGTTTTACTTTCGCTTCTTGAAAATTAGTCATTTATAGTTTAATCCTAACTATGCAAGTGTTTGTAACCTGGGGGTGAGGGAGTGGGTACGGAGATGTAGCTTAGTAATCAGGGAATCTATCTTATGACCAGAAGGTCGTGAGGTTCGAACTTAAGCAAGGCGCTTAATAATGAGGCTACCACTTTGAACTGGGGAAAATTAATGATGGGTGTTGCGGCCACCTCCAGCCGCGGCTGTGCTGTTGGCTGTACATCTAGTCTAGTCGAATTATTGGATGTTTCAATTCTTATTAACTTCCAGTTTCTCGCCCTTAGATTCCCTTAATTCCTGCTTTATTTAGCCACATCATTTTTAGCGTCTTTATTTAAAACTTTTCCAGTTAGCAATGATGCTACGTGCATAGCCTATTTTTTCTGACTCACACAATTTTTTCATATCGCGCTCAGTCCGGTTCGAGTGCTTTCATTTCTCCCCAACAGTGAGAGTTGGCGTCAGTCAGTGAGGGATAGAAAGAAAGACCGAGTCTCCTTGCCCCCTCCTCAGTCTCATATCAGCTGACAAGACTGCCCACCCACACCCCTCCCAATGAGTGACGCAAATCTGAGCCTTCCTTCCTTCCCATTCCACCCCTCAGCCATTCCCAGACTCATTCAATCCTTCATGGTTTGTTAGGCCTCATCAATCCCAATCTGACTGTTCGGACGCATTTAGGGAAAGTTTAGCTTTGTTACGGATCTCCTCTTCTATTCTGTCTGGTTGTTTTTTTTCTGTATCTTTCAATTTTAGAAATTGATATCGATATCGATTTTCTTTAATTAGGAAACTTCAAACGGAAAAGAAATATTGGATGGATTGACATTAAAGAAAAAGTCGAATCATATTCTTGGCTTTGTTGCTATGTTAAAATCGAACAGAAATAAGAAATACTTCCCATTTCGATCCAGCTCTATCCATTCATGCGCGAGTCTTGAGAAAATGTTTATATCAAAGCCGTAGAAATATTAGTTATGCCTCAAGCCTCAAAGACTAAAAGCAGGCAGTTTATATTATACAATATATACGGAAATTTTTTTTGTATGCTTGCTTGCCTGCCTGCTTGCTTCTTTGCCCTTAGTGTGACTGTGACGGCTCCTTGGCTGTTGACTAATTGAATTTTCTTCTCCCGCCAAAGAGTGAGAGAGAAAGAGGCAATTGTGCTCGCTGTCTGACAGCTTGGCTCTGGGGGGGGGATCGAATCTCAATGAAGATTCTCACCGCATGTAGCAGGTTCTACTGCATCCCTCCTCCTCCTCCTCCTCCTCGTGGCTTCCTTAAATTTTTTCGTCCTCTACCCGCCTACTCTTTTAGCCCCCGAGGCGAGGTTATAGGGGATTTTAAAATGCAACATTTCGATTGCGTAATCAGTCAGTCCGTCTCGTCTGGCGGGCTGGGGGCGACGCTGCACCTTTTGTTTCCCACACTTTTCACACTTGGATGGTGCGTTCTAGTTCTGGAGGGAGTTTTTTCTCTCACCCTCTCTCATCAGCTGCATGCAATGGATTGATTGATTTCTCCTTGGCCCACTTCTCTGCATCAATTGGATTAGAAAAGGTTGACCGTGTTAATTGCGTCTCAACAATACCAGATGCGAAGCTTTGGCTTGCAATGCTGCCAATAATTTTTGGGCTATATATTTTTTGTTGTGACGTCATCGCGTCATGTCGAGCCATAAATTGAGGCATTTAGTACTACGACTAGAATAGATAACAAGACGTATTGATACGGATACTTATCAATAGAATAATTATTTAATTAAAACTGGAATATTTTTGGCATAAAAATTATGCGGACAGATAAACAGATACAGATTGATAGCGATAGATTGACATATATATATATACAGACAGATCGTTAGATAAACAGATGTATACATAGATAGACAAATTTTTAGACAGATAGACTAGATGGAAATATAGATAGATCGATAGATAGATAGATAGATAGATAGATAGATAGATAGATAGATAGATAGATAGATAGATAGATAGATACATAGATAGATACATAGATATTTGGATAAATAGATAGATAGATAGATAGATTGATTGATTGATTGATAGATAGATAGATAGATAGATAGATAGATAGATAGATAGATAGATATATAGATACATAGATAGATACATAGATAGTTGGATAAATAGATAGACAGATTGATAGATAGATAGATAGACAGATTGATAGATAGATAGATAGACAGACAAACAGACAGATAGATAGATAGATAGATAGATAGACAGACAGACAGACAGACAGACAGATAGATAGACAGATAGACAGACAGACAGACATATACGCTCGTGCGAGTAGATAAGTAGCTTAAATAGATCATAGATAAACAGAAATTACAAGGACAAACGCAGTTGCATCTATAAACACAAGCAAAAAGATCGGGAACTTAAGAAATATGAAGTTTTCTTAAAAGCTAAATCGCGTCCTTGGCTTCAGCCAGTGCAGCACACGTGGAATGGCAACCCCACAGCAGCGCACAGAAACCTAATATAAAAGTGAAAGTAGTGCCGCCCAAATTTCTTCAGCGAGTTGAATATTCTTTTAAATCCTGTTCGCAAAAATCTTCCCATAATCTAAAGCTTGAAATCTGCAAAAATAATCGTAAGCTAATAATAGAAAGAAGCCAGTCATGCAGCAATGCTGAAGGATACCTCAATTGTGGTTTCTTTTTTGGTTTCGAATTTCTCAACTTGCAAATGGGATGGAGTGTGGTTGGTTATAGCAGTGGCTCTTAGATTTTGTTCTCGCGCTTTTGCGCAGTCAGTTTTCTATCGACTGTTTCTGCTTTCTTTCAAAGCAGCAACGCTATGCGTCCCGGCGCTAATCGTATTGAAAACGTTAGAACTATTGAAATGCTGATAAAATCCTAAATTAGATAGAGCTAAAGCGGGCCACACGCGTTGACGCTTGCAGCCCGCTTCGAATAGCTAATTCCCAGCACTGCTTGGTTCGTGCTGCCATTTTTTATTTCAATTTTTTATTTTTTATTCCCTCCACAGGATGTGGAGGGTTAGCTGTTTAGTCTGAAAGTGTCTGCAATGTTTGGTGTTGATTTAGTTGCCTTATTCAAGTCTAATAGTGTGCTAACTTTTAAGCGAAATGAAGAGCTCTGTATTTAGATTTACCGAGTTAAGGAAATTTAGGTTTATAAATTTAAAGGTTTTGTAAAGTTTATAGTTTTTTTACTTTTAGTTTCCAAGGGCTTGGTACGTTTTAGGTTTAGAAAGTTTTAAGTTTAAGAAGTTTTAGTTTTAGGAAGTTTTGAATTAGTTTCGGGTTCAGGAAGTTTCGGGTTAAGAAAGTTTCGGATTTGGGAAGTTTCAGATTTAGGAAGTTTCAACTTGAGGAAGTTTTGGGTTTGGGAAGTTTCAAATTGAGGAAGTTTCGAATTTGGGAAGTTTCAAGTTGAGGAATTTTTGCGTGAGCAAGTTTCGGGTTGAGGAAGTTTCGGGTTTGTGAAGTTTCGGGTTAGTGAAGTTTCAGGTTGAGGAAGTTTCGATTTGAGGAAGTTTCGGCTTGAGGAAGTTTCGATTTGAGGAAGTTTTGGCTTGAGGAAATTTCAGGTTTGGGAAGTTTCAAATTGAGGAAGTTTCGGATTTGGGAAGTTTCGGGTTGTAAAATATTTACTTTTTCGGTAATCCAATCAACTTTCTAATCAACAAGCCACCCCACCCCTCGCAACCCCCTGCAGCGCTACCCGTCGCACCATTCGGTTCAGAGCTCTTGGAGCAGCGGCCACGGCACCCTTCAGCGCGCTGGCTGTCCGTCGGGCAGCCCCCTGCCCAGCCGGCAGCCCTATCTGACCGCGGCATCCGCGGCTGGCGTTGTTTCCGCAGCATCGGCAGCTTCAACAGCAGCAGCATCGGGCGCTGGAGCTCCGTCCGAGGCCAGCATTGACAGCGGCTGCGGTTTGATGCTGCTCCACTGCGACACTGCCGCCTCGCATGGCGCTATGCAGCATCAGCTTCACCAGCTGCATCATCCGGTCCAGCAGGCCCTGCTCCAGCATCATCAGCTTCATCAGTGGGATCCCGACCAGGGCTACGCGTCCGCTCCGAGACTGCCTCAGCCGTTGTCGCAGCCGCTGCCACCGCCGCCGCCGCTGCCGCCGCCGCCGCCAGCCACCTCCTCCGCTGCATCTCCCGCCACCGTTGTTTCCTCGCCTTCGGCATCTTCGCCAATGGCGGCCGCCGCCTCGCCGTCAGTCGCCACGCCGCTAGTCCGGCCGAGGAATTTTCCTAGAACTAATCCCAGCTTCTCGAGGCCGCATCAGCAGCATCAGGCGGCTCAACAAGCGTCGACGCCACCTCCATCGTTGGCTTCGGCTTCGAGTGGCGCTCAGTCGAGTCCGTGCCGGGACCAGCAGATGATGCTTCTGCAACAACAGCAGCAGCAGCAGCAACAGCAGCGTTCGAGTCGATCGCATAGTTCCGGTTAGTTTTTTTTCTAATCTGCCTACTTCTAGTAGCGATGTTCAAATAAGTTATTAAAATTTACTATTATAACCAGTAATCTGCTTTCTATCCAGTGGTCCCTCTATTATATTAAGTAACGCCACAATTATATTAAAAAATCCCACTATTGTATCGAGTAATCCGTAATCCTAGTTTCGTAACGAGTAATCCCACTATTATATCAAGTAACCCCAGTTTTTTAACGAGTAATCCCAGTTTAATATACAGTAATCCCACTATTATATCCACTATTGTATCCAGTGATCCCAATTTTACATTCAGTATTTGCACGTTAATATTCAGTAACCCCTAATAAATTCAAAATACAACTAATATACTCAGTAATCCCACTAAAATCCCACTATATGCCACTATGATTAATATTGAATAAAATCGCGCCCACAAAAAATCCCCAATCGCAGTGTCAGTCAGCAGCAGCGGCACAGCCGTGCCCGAGTCCGGACCGTCAAGCCTTCAAACTGAGCCGCCTCAGCAGCAGCAGCAGCCGCAGCCGCAGCATCTGCATCAACTGCCGCTGCCGTTGCCTCCGCCTCCGCCGCCGCCTACGCCGCCACATCAAGTATCATCATCAACAGCGTTGGCGGCGTCTTTTGATGTCGCTAATCCGGCCATTCCGCCTGGCTGGTCGCTCGCACTGTTCCGCAAGGAGCACAATCCCGCCAGGCTGCTGTCCTGGACGTCCCGAGGTGACGATCTGTCCAAGCCGCTGCTGGCCTCCACGGATCGGTCATTGCGCAAGCTGGCCCGCTGCCAATTCAAACTCATCCAGGGCTACATGGGCGACCGGCCCAGCAGTAAATTGGCTCGCTTGGCGCCGCCTATGCAACTGGCTCAGGAGCTGGTGTCAGCCTGCCTGCGCAACTCCGGCATCCGGGATGAGACGCTGATGCAGCTGGCTAAACAGGTGCGCGATTTGATTGATTTGAGTCCGACAAAGTAGACTGCACATGGGTTATGGGCAGGCCTGATGAATACTAATGTGGATCGAAATTGTGCACGCATCTGTTTAAACTTGTAGATGCGCATGAGTAGAGTACTTATAGGGACAGACAGACTGATAGACAGACAGACAGACAGACAGACAGACAGACAGACAGACAGAC
>CATNEM010000297.1:100000-162500 GCA_950096795.1 Macrostomum cliftonense | reverse complement strand
TTGAAGCCCACGACAGTCCGGTGCTGGCCGCCCAATTTGTTCGCCAGCTGCCGCAGCTGCACCGCCTGGTCCTCGTCCACCTGTTGGCCTTTTTGCGTCAGTTCACGGCGCCGCACGTGGTCAGCTCAACCAGAATGGACGCCAATAGTTTGGCGCTAGTGATGGCGCCGAATTTGTTCCCGGCGCCGGCGCCGACTGCTGGCGCCGTTTCTGCCGCGTCGGCCGCATCAGCTGCTGCGTTCGACAATGCCAGGCGTGAGGCTGCGTTCCTCCGACTGCTGCTGCTGCACCTGCCGTTGGATGCCACCCCCGCCGCCGCTGCGGCTGCTTCCGCCGAGCCGGCGTCCCAGCCTCCTCCACCTATTCGGCATCAAGGACGCGATGTCGGTCTGGGCGACGACGACGAGGACGACATCTATTTGGACGACGTGGCGCCGGACGAGTCCACCAGCGGCGCGTCTTCTTCACCGATGCAGCACCAGCAGCAACAGCAACAGCAACAGAAGCAATATCTACAACAGCCGCCAATACGTTCAGTTGATTCTTCATCCGATGACGAGGATGAGCATGAGGCTGACAATCCAGCTGATATCGACGATCCCGAGGCGGATGACGCTTCCAGCTCATCGTCATCATCTTCCTCGTCTTTGTCTTCGTGTTCCGGACGAAATTCGAATTCCAAATCGGCCCTAGCAACCACCAGGCAACAGCAGCAACAACAACAGCAGCAGCAGCACCGTCTGCTTTTGCTAATGAACTCGGCCAAGATCAAAGACGGCGGCCTGCCCGATATCGACGAGGAACAGCAGATTCAACAGCAACAACAACAACGACTGTCTGGCGGCTGCGCTGTTCCAGACGATGCTGAAGGTGTGTACGCCAACTCTAGTCCGCCGTCTAGGCATCCCCTATGATTTATTGATTGATAGATTGATCGATTGATCGATTGATAGATTGATCGATTGATTGGTTGATCGATCGATCGATTGATTGATTGATTATCGATCGATCGATTGATTGATTGATTAATTGGTGAAGCTAAAACAAGCCCCATAAATAAATAATGCTTGCAGTTAGTTCAGGGATTACTAATTATATGTGTGTACTTACGAGTTTAACAGTAATCTAGTGCAATTTTTCCTCTTGTTATATTAATTTTTACGCTCTGTTGTTGCTGTCTGTTTTTTTTGCTAAGTTGCTTTTTTGCCTTGCTTCTTGTCTGTCTTGTCTGATGAAGACCAGTTCTCTTATATATAATGTGCAATACTTTTAGACTGTTTGTTCTAGGCAATATTAAACAAAATTTTTCGCTTTCTCTTTACTACTACGCATTATATAGCAACAATTCTTTATTCAGCGCTAAAAAATCAAAATTTTATGTGACTGTGAAAGTCTGTTGTTTTTTCTTGTCACAAGTCCTTGTGCAATTCTTATTTTTTAGTATATTTTTAATTGCAATTTTCTGCTTGAAGTAGCGTTTAAGCGGACTGAGAAAATTAATAATTTTCTTTTATTTAGCAACGTGTTTGTTAATATTGTGGTAATATAAATTTGGCATATCATACTTTCTGTGCCGTTGCGATGGATGACATTTGCTAGACTCTTTGTTCATAGTCTTTGTTATAAAATATATTTTTCCTCGTACCTTTTTGGTCGTTTATCTTAAGTCCGCACAGAGAGGAAGCTGACTCAGATTCGCAATGTTTGAAACTGCAATCTCAAACTTATTTGTTAACTTCCTATTTCTTTTGTTAGCGGATTTTTCTCCACGTGTTGCTTTTATCTGGTCTTTTATTCTCTCTATTATTGGCCGGTACGTTTATTCGGTACACTCTGTTGTTGATTTTGTTTGTTAGTCTTTTATTATTGTTGTAGGCTCTGTTAAATATCCTCAGATCGCGATCATCAATAAGACGCAAAAACAATTTGCAATACACACTCGCACTTGTTGATTTGTTTTCCTTCGTTTTTGACCTCTTTACTCGATTTATTAGCATTAGAAAGTGTATTAGTATATTGTCTTTTATTGGCTCGCGTTTTGTTGCTAAGACGCGGTGTTTATTTGTTTGTTTTTTTGCTTTTTGCTTTTCGTTAGTAAAATTCAATGAAACACAAATTTAAAATTATATTGCGTTTCTACAAGTTATTCTGACATATTATATATCTAAGTATAAAATAATTATTGCCACAAGCAAATACTTTGGCTTGTACAGAATTGCTTTGAAAGTCTGAAAATCTATGATAATAGCAAACCAGGAATCGTTCTTTTTTACTATGGGTTGCTTTCTGTGTCTAAATGCGTTTTCAATGTTACATACGCAGGGCTCGTATTATAAAAAGATAAAGTATCCTAAGTCACATGGGAAAAAATCAACAAAGGTTAACCAAGTGTTTTTTAATCAAGTCTATTAATTCTATCATTAAAGTAGGGGAATAATTTTTATGGGAATAACCATTATCGTAAAATACGACAATGGATATATTATTGAACCGCTTTGCCTTGATGCACATATACAGCACAGTTTGATTGCAAAATAAAATGAAGAATGTATGCACTGTACATACCTATACAGTAGGTGTATCAATTTAAGTGAAAGCAACACGGATTTTAGTGAGCTTGATGTACGCCGCGATCCGCGAAACAGATGTACAAGCAAATACTTTGTGTGCCACTCGATAAAAAGCTTCTAAAGATTGTTTCATGTACACTGTTTCAATTGGTCTGCTTAAGATTGTCGCCTGGGGTCGTGATTAGTTACTAGTAAATTCAAGTGTCTGATATTCTAAGAAATTCACTGATATTGATTGATTAATTCACTGAAATGTAAAACCATTAAACGCATTTGGTTTGGGAAAATTAATGAAGCCCGTAGATGTAGTTGCATATGAGTTATGATTGAATATTCTGGCAGTAGGAGTAAAAAAGTATAGTCCTCTGTCTAATTCCATCATTATTAATAATAGCTACTATTTCTGTGTATTTAACAATTAAGCTAATTAAATTAATACATACTACATAGTAATATTATTTATTCGTGGACTGAACACTTTTTAGTAAAATATTTTTCTAACTCTATCACTATATTCCTAAGAAACTTACCTGCATACACATAGCCAAAAATGATGGAAGTGACTAGTCATATGGCATCATATTATAATATTATATGGCACTAATATTGGCATATGTAAGTATTACATAATATTGGCGGAGGAAGAGGCGCGAAAGCAGGCGGAGGAAGAGGCGCGAAAGCAGGCGGACGAAAAGGCGCAAAAGCAGGCGGAGGAAGAGGCGCGAAAGCAGGCGGAGGAAGAGGCGCGAAAGCAGGCGGAGAAGACAGCGACAGCAACAAGTTTAGCCGGAACACTTCGGTTATCAAAGAAGAGACAGTCTGAAGAAACAGGAATTAAGAGAAAATTGAGGCCCAAACGAACCAAGAACTAAGTACTCTATGACGTAAGCTGTGTTTGTCCAAGTATCGGTAGCTCATATGAGTTTGTGATTCAGTTTGGTTGTAATACCTTTACCTTCCAAGCGGTTAAAGCGGTTGTATAATGTCACCCTAAGACGATCTAGTTGCTTTATAAAAATATATTAGAGTGGGGTAAGGAATCATTTTTCACATGTAGCTGTCACAATATTTTGTTGGTTTTTGCATTCTGATTCATTTTTTCTGTACCAAATTCTGCATGTATTCTTTTTTTTAAACAAAAGCTATACTTTTTATTCATTACATGTAGTTGGTTCGCAATAATGTAGTCTTGAGAAACTTACATACAAATAAACTGAATAATACCACACTCTTCGATTTTGGACCGTAACGGTAGCCAGCGCTTCTCGAATTTGTTTACGAATTTGAATTTAAAAACTGTCTACTCGTTTGTTATTTATTAAAATATCCCGGATTTTGAGAGCATTGCGACGTTTGGGTTTGGGTGACGAAAGTACTTTGGCGATGTCTTCTTTCTATCTATATATAATACTAATCCAATATACTAATTCTGCGCTGTCTCTGGCTGGCTGCCGCCCGGCTGTTTGACAACTTTTTTTAAAAACGGCTTAACAGATTTGTATAAAATTTGCACCAAAAAATCTGAAATTTTCAGGCGCTGGTACACATCTATTTTTTATCAAAATATTCGAATGCTAAGGGGATTAAATATTCGAAAAACGTGTTTTTTAATACTTTAAATGGGAAATAAATCAAGGTGAAATGCTAGGCGAATCGCACTGACTGTGAAAAGAATGTTGCGCAACACAGCGAGATTGAAAATATGGGATGGGATTAGGTATAATTAGGCGGCAGAAGAAAGCATGACAAGTGAATTAAACGTTGTAAAACGGTACACAAAACAAAAAGGCAAGAAGTTTTCATGTCAGAGGCAGCCAAAATATGGCGAAAATATGGTTTAAAACATAAACTAAATTAAAAAAAGGCGCACGCAGGAAATGTAGAAGGAAAAATAGTTGTAGAAACAACGGGTTTAATGGACCATCGTTAACCGTGCTACATATACTCTGTAGTCTTTACTAATCATCACCTTTAATTCTAAAACATATAGCTTGGCAGCATTTTGCTGAGTAACTGACAGACACATTGCTGATTACAATTAAGTAACTATCTAGGGTATCATATTGCTTATTACAGAACCAGAATAGTTTCTAATTTTCCAGGAAATTATGCACTAAAATTTTAATAACTTCCCTATAGTAACATGATTATAAATTCAATGCTGTTACTTCCTATTTTTTCTGACCAAATTTTTTTGTCATAAATATTATAAATTAAAGATAGTTTTGTTACTCTCTCGTTTTAATACTCCCCCCCGAGTTGGTTCAAACTTACTTTTGGAGTATGTTCCAATTTTTTTTACTGAAAAATTTAGCACCGATTCTGTTCCTAGAATAAGCGATGTGAAAAGGCCCGTTATCGCTCAAAACTAACGATAAAAGAGAGCGCAACAATTGCACTTGATGTCGTTGAAGACGCTACTTAGACTAACTTCTTGCACACTCCAGTCGTTCACGCGGAAACAAGTGTAATCGTCGGGAAATGTGAATGCAATATAATGACCACTCTCGGCTGAACGACCCAAGTGAACAACAGCTGCTCGAAGTCTGTAATTTCTTCCGCTTAGAGTAAGCTTCATTTCAACAGGAATAGCTGATGAGCTTTTGTAGATCATACAGGTTTTCTGAGTAACTCTGACGCGATCAACGCCGATGCACAGGCAATCAGGTGTAGAAGCAAGTATCTGAATGTGGCTGCGCCGGCTGGTGTGGCAAGTTGGATTTGTACATGGAATGTCAGTTTGCTCTTCGGATGAGATCATAGATTGGCGCACTAAGAAAGGAAAATCACGATCGTCGTTTTCCTGAATTGGCAAGCGAAGGAGCGTCACATAATCAATTCCATCAATTTGAGACTCAGTGTGGCACGTAGAACAGACGAGCTTTGTCTTGACCTGCAAAAATAAAAAAACAAAAGTGCACCAGATAAATTTGCGTTAAATTTTTGTACTTATACTCTATACTCAGCCAGCTAAAAAATAGACAGATAATTCGGTCTGATATCTGAATGTTAACCGGATCCGGATAAGGATACATATCTGGACTAATGACTGGATATGACATATTTCAGTATGTTACCGGCCCATTTTTTCTCTCAACGCATATCCGGCCGCTCAGGCAGAATCACTTTCACGCTTTAAAGTGATGAATTACATCAAAACAGTAAGTATAAGAACGTGTAAATGGATAGACTGTTCGGATATTCGGCCGAAATTAAAATATCTCAGCCTGCAGTTATCCTTCTATTTTTTAGCTGGCTGAAACTTGCTGATGTGCTACAACGCTTCTTAATTGTACACTTACGCGGCATTCGAAGTGCACCTTCAGTTCGGGAAGAGACAGCATGCCTGTCAGGAATTCCAGCACGCAATTTTGAGCATTTGGGTTCATCCTTAGCTCTCTTGTACACCACAAAAATGCCGCAGGCTGTAGCGAATTTACGACTTTTTGATTGCGATTTAGTAGTGCACTGAGAAAGCGATAAAAAATAGGCGAATCTGATGTAGCTGGCAAATCGCCTTGAATCGTCGCAACTATGCACTGGCTTGCAGCATTAAATGCACAGTAAGTGCCACTTGGATTTTGCAGTCCAATTGGGACAGTTAATGCAGTGGCTGATCCAGCACGATCAGCGACGACTGACGCCGCTGTTTCCACCACAATGGGAGCTGGTGCTCGAACCACAGTGTCAGCTGGTGCTCGAACCATAATGGGAGCTGCTACTCGAACCACAGTGGGAGCTGGTACTCGAACCACAGTGGGAGCTGGTACTCGAACCACAGTGGGAGCTGGTACTCGAACCACAGTGGGAGCTGGTACTCGAACCACAGTGGGAGCTGGTACTCGAACCACAGTGGAAGCTGGTGTTTGAAGCGTAATGACAGCTGGTGCTCGAACCACAATGGGAGCTGGTGGCCGCATAACGGTGCCTGCTGTCTGAATAGTGCCGGGAGCTGCTGCAAAGGAAGTCGCAAATTGTTGAATTACTAATAGCAAGAGTAATATAAGTTTATCATATCCCTGAATTTGGCTATTCTAGCAACATTAGGCTACTCATAAAAAGTAATGAGTATATTGACAAAATTCTTGCGCAAAAAAGATAACTTTTCATAGTCCCTAATGGCCTACAATGCCCCGATAATTCTAAGAAAAGATCTTACAGCAATGACAGTCGCCTCTAGTATAGATAAGCAAACTCAATCGTCCTAATTTAGCCGGCCGTTTTGAAGAAAGGTCGTCAAAAACAAACCAACCGTCAGTAGAAAATATTTTTGACACATAGTGTTCACCATTCTTATAAGTTGCTGCTCTTAGATCGTAGCTGGAAAGTAGAGTCGGGAAATATTCGTCTCATTTCAGTGCCGAAGCACAAAACACAATTCATTGGGTGAAAGGTCAGCGTAAATCTTACTGAATTGAGGCGTCCTGAAACAAGTGAACTAGGTTTTCGGCAATCATGCTCTCCAGAACACCAGAACCATCGTTGCAGGAAATGAGTAAGACTGGAGGTGGACTTAACACATAGTTTGGTGGCTCTCTTCGGCGCATTCCATCTGAACAGAAATCGCATTTTGAGAAGGAATTGTCACATGTAAAAAATGTTCTCAAAAAAGTACTGACAGACGAAGGCGGCTGATCTACAGAAGGTAGTAGCACTCGAGTAGTTAAAATCTGAATCCGCGAAGGACAGCTCGTATTACTACATGTGCTGACGTCCTTAAGCGTGTGCCATTGGCCCAACAAACACACGGCTATGTGTCTTTCTGCAGCACTAAGGTCAACTGTAAAATTTCCATTTGAACGCCGCACAATGAAACCATATTGTCGTAGTTCAGCACACTGGAGAAATAATCTGGCTCGAGCTCGAGCAGCAACAATCTCCGACTTTGTAGATGACATAGCCTTGAGAAAATCTGGCAGGGCTTGGCAGCCAGAAGGGAAAAGCTCAAATGCCGATTTAAAAGTGCCAGACTCTTTAACAGCAAAAGTTAATGCCATTAGGAGGTTATCGGCAGAGCTAGCATTAAAGACACCAACGCGAGTCACACTTGAATTTAAGAGAACACCAGCGACCCATCCAGAGTTCTTTAGCTGGACTATTCCGGCAGCTTTAGAGGAGCGAATTTCACAGGTGCTTCGACTGCCTGCTCGTGTACCTATATAACGCGGAATGCGGTCGGTGCGCCTTCTTTTATTTATAACTGGCTCAACAGCTGCTTCCGCTTCCGAGACTCCTTCTGAGTTGCTCAAACTGCAAAATATGCTCCTCTTGTGCATTCCATGCTTACGCGTAGCTGTGTTGCATGCGGCATTTTCATTGGCTGTTTTAGTTTTACGGCTAAGCGCTGGTCTAGCAGTAATTAAAATCGATGATTCTATTGCATAGGTAGTCGATGATTCAGGTGCATGGACTTGCGAGTTTGGCACACTGACATTAGATGATTCGATTGTACAGCTAGTCGGTGGTACAGCTGTGACGGCAGTTGATGGTTCAGTTGCGAAGACAGTCGCTCGTTCAGTTGTTGGATGTGCACTCCAGGCTGAGTCTGAGCTTCTTCGTTTTCCTGCTCTTCTCTGTGACAAGCCGGTCGATTCGAAGGATCAGTTATTGCTTGATCGGGCGTGTTTCTGATTTGCAGACCGGAACTGAAAGCTCTTAAAAACAGTCGCTCTAAGCCTTGCGTGTGCACATGCATGCGCTGAACATACTCAGAAAGCGATACACGCTTGCCCTGCAAAAGATGATTCTTTATTAGTCCTAGGCATCTCTCCGTGTACCCTTCCGTGAATCTGTGTAACTGGCGAAGCGGCGCATTGTAATTAGAACAAGATGTCGATTGCTTAGCATAGCGCAGAGGAAATGCCATTACGCTGCTTAATAGAGGTACGTAAGGTCCAAAACTATTTGTGATCCTTGAAGCCAGCTCAACGGAGTGAAATGAATTCGGTTCAACCAATGTTTTTGCCGTGCCAGATTCCATGACGGCCACAGAAGTAGCAACATCAAGACGAATACGCTCCAGTCGTTGCCAGAAGGGAGAAGAGCGCATGATTGTCTGGTCAAAGGCTGGTTGCAAGCCGGACTCTAGTTCGGTATCACAATCAACTGGCAAATCTCCTAACGGAATGGTGTTTCGCAACACAGCTTGAAGAAACTCACGTGGAGAGTTGCTAAGTTCCTCAAAAGGCCGCTGAAGCGTATCAGCGTTCTCTGACAAAAGCATGTAAAAAATCGCGCGGATTGTTAGCTCTAAATGTACTAGTTCATCTGAGGTTACAAGAGATCCAATCCAAAGCAACCAAAGTTCGCGAACTCGACGGTTGCAACATGAGCGAACCTCAGGCCAGCTGGCAGCTTCCTTGATTATATGTGATCTTCCAAGGCCGACAATTGTAAAATTTTTTAGTTCAGATGAGTCTACATTAGCACTTAAAACTTGCATGCAAAACCGCAGGTAGTGCTTGATGGATAGCTGATGAAAAACACCGATTAACGCATGCAGTGTTGCAAAATTAAAGTCTGTTACGACCTGTTTTATTCTAAGCGTTGGGATGTTCTGGAGCGCGTCGCGGTACCACTTTTCAAGTATGTAACGAAGAGTCACACCAGTTTGAGAGGTGCTTATGAGTTGCAAAATCGGAAGTGGACTTTGCCCTTCCGTAACTGGCTCTAAAACCAGCGCATGAAGGTACCGAATCTTCCCAGTTTTTGTGCCGTTGGAAGGGAGAAGTGGAGCTCCTGTGGAATCCATTCCTAGGCACACTCCTTTGTCGCGATTCTGAATTTCGCGAAGAATACAAAACACTCGACTGTGATAGAGAGTCACGGTTTGAGCTTCCTGAACAGATGGATCAACTATTATTTCCCGCACAAAAGTAGGCTCCAACGAACTACGAAGACGACGAAGTTCCTGCACCTCGTCCAAATGCGGAGAACCTAAGGAAACGCGACGCAATCTTCCAGCAGCAATACGAACTGCCGCCTGTGATGGTAACTCAGCGAGAGGCTCAGTTGCTGCAATTTTCGATAATGTAGTGTATGCACCACTGATGATTGCCTGTTGGCCAAGTTCATATCTGCGTTCTCCACATAGGCGTCGTGACATTACAGGTTGATGTGGGTTCGCTGAAGGTGTTCGGAATCGAAGGAGCCAGGTGGAAATTCCATCAACAGGGCTTAACATAAATGTTGCGGCACACGTCTTTTCTCTGCAATACAAATAAGCATAAGCGGCGTTGCCTTTATCATTGCTGCTCTTTTTGCATAAACAGCAAGGCTCAACAAGAGAACTGAACTCTGGAATCACAAGCTGATGCCAATCTGGTCTGAACTGTCCATTTGGCAAGCGCAATGCGGATACAATTGAATCTGGCAGTTTGATCCGAAAAGATTGTAATTCAGGTTCAGAAAGGCAGGTTTGTCTAAAGAATAAATAAAGGAAAAATAAAGCTAAAGCAGGTTTTAGCCGAAAAAACTTTAAAATATGAAAGGAACGCTAACAATCATTCAAAAGTACTTACTCCTGCTCTCTAGGTACTTCTGGAGTACAGGTCAATTGAGCTAAAATTTTTGTTTGATTCCGCTGCAAAAATGTGTACAAACGTTTGATGGCAGCGCGACTCTCAGGAACCTTTAGGATCCGACAGAGCTTTGGCAGTCGTGTGTCTGAATCATGGCGGTGACTTGGCACATCGGAACCAAAGTATTCCTCCACTGAGATTTGTCCAGTCCGAAAGGCATGCACAATATTATTCACGGAAAAAGTGGCATCTAGAGGAAAACATTACAAATGCGTTAGAGGCTGCATAAGATGATCGCAAATTACAGTGCAAAAAAGTTCGGACCATACCATTCGACTCCGAGTCATCAGCATTAACTGAAGCAGATGCCATGCTTCTTGGACGATTACAATACCAATCCAAGTGGAATAATACTGCAGCAAAAAGTATGAAAGTAAATTTAGTATAAACTATTTTATCTGACAGTAAACATAAAGAACAAAAAATTGCATACAGGTACATGTTGGTGTCTAGATAAATGCACTTTGTACATTTTGAGTCTAGTATGCCAATGCATAAACAACTAGTTACTAAGAATTCAAGCAATTGGAAGGTTAACATTAGTGGAAACACAAAAAACACAATAAACTGTGTTTTTTGTGTTTTGCTACAGAAACTTAAATACAATGAACAAACTTGATGAAGAAGGTCATGCAAAGCATAAACAATGCATAAACAACTAGTTACTAAGAATTCAAGCAATTGGAAGGTTAACATTAGTGGAAATACAAAAATCACAATAAACTGTGTTTTTTGTGTTTTGCTACAGAAACTTAAATACAATGAACAAACTTGATAAAGAAGGTCATGCAAAGCATAAAGAATGCATAAACAGCTGGTTACTAAGAATTCAAGCAATTGGAAGGTTAACATTAGTGGAAACACAAAAAACACAATAAACTGTGTTTTTTGTGTTTTGCTACAGAAACTTAAATATGATGAACAAACTTGATAAAGAAGGTCATGCAAAGCATAAACAATGCATAAACAACTAGTTACTAAGAATTCAAGCAATTAGAAGGTTAACATTAGTGGAAACACAAAAAACACAATAAACTGTGTTTTTTGTGTTTTGCTACAGAAACTTAAATACAATGAACAAACTTGATAAAGAAGGTCATGCAAAGCATAAACAGTGCATAAACAACTGGTTACTAAGAATTCAATCTATTGGAATATTAACATTAGTGAAAACACAAAAACACAATAAAATGTGTTTATTGTGTTTAGCTACATAAACCTGTATATGGTTAGACAGACTAGATGAAGGTCATTACATGCATATTCAGTCTTAATTGAGGGGCATAATTTGAAGAATTGAAGCACTATCAAGCTGCTAGTGGCAAAGAATGCTAATATTAAAGAGCTACATAAAATTTGGGTTTTAGTTTTTTTAGAAAAAAAATAAGTTTTATTATTGCAAATATCAATATACTAAAGCCGAGCTCTAAGACAATAGTTTATCAATTGTCTTAATAAGTGTCCTAGTATACTAGGTTAGTGGCAATAAATAGCTATTTTTTAAATTTTCATTGTCAATAGTTAGAATGATTATATTTATTAATTATTGTATTATACTTTTTTACTTTTACTTTTTTAATACAAAAGTAAGACTAGAGTCACTAATTATTTTATTAACTATAAATTAAAGCATAGAGAAAAGGCCTAAAGCCAATATCCAAAAAGAAGACTGTTGTATGGAACACTAGCTAGGGCCCAATACATGCATCAGCCCAGGCCAGAATTAAATTAAAACTTGTGCCATCATCCATGGCTTGTGCAAATAGTGCTTATATGCCAATATTAGTGCCATATAATATTATAATATGAGGCAATCTTGCAGTTTCGCACGTTTAATTATTTTTCATTTCAAAATGGTGCCAGAACGACGGCAACATAACGACAACATAATGACAACAAGAGACAGTCGGACACACGCTGCATCAACTACACGGAGTAGTAGTGAGCCACCCAGAATAGAAGATTCCCGAAGATCTTCCGCTGGAAGCACCGGCGCCAGAGAAACTCTTCTAGGTGGGTTTCGAATAGCGCCTTTGACGTTCCGTGCATGGACCGCAGTCTGGCCTTGACATGGGCCCATGTGCCTTCAACGGTGTTGGTATGAACCATCGGATTGTTGGGGTCCACGAAGTTGAGCCGGTGATTGACAGCCGGTGATTGACAACTGTCGCAATGGCGTTCATTTGCCAGAAGCCGATACTTGGCCAGCCACTTGATGGTCTCTAGAAAGAAGACATCGCCAAAGTACTTTCGTCACCCAAACCCAAACGTCGCAATGCTCTCAAAATCCGGGATATTTTAATAAATAACAAACGAGTAGACAGTTTTTAAATTCAAATTCGTAAACAAATTCGAGAAGCGCTGGCTACCGTTACGGTCCAAAATCGAAGAGTGTGGTATTATTCAGTTTATTTGTATGTAAGTTTCTCAAGACTACATTATTGCGAACCAACTACATGTAATGAATAAAAAGTATAGCTTTTGTTTAAAAAAAAGAATACATGCAGAATTTGGTACAGAAAAAATGAATCAGAATGCAAAAACCAACAAAATATTGTGACAGCTACATGTGAAAAATGATTCCTTACCCCACTCTAATATATTTTTATAAAGCAACTAGATCGTCTTAGGGTGACATTATACAACCGCTTTAACCGCTTGGAAGGTAAAGGTATTACAACCAAACTGAATCACAAACTCATATGAGCTACCGATACTTGGACAAACACAGCTTACGTCATAGAGTACTTAGTTCTTGGTTCGTTTGGGCCTCAATTTTCTCTTAATTCCTGTTTCTTCAGACTGTCTCTTCTTTGATAACCGAAGTGTTCCGGCTAAACTTGTTGCTGTCGCTGTCTTCTCCGCCTGCTTTCGCGCCTCTTCCTCCGCCTGCTTTCGCGCCTCTTCCTCCGCCTGCTTTTGCGCCTTTTCGTCCGCCTCCCTGGACCAATCCCATGGATTTATCATCCATGAATCATCCATGATCCCATGCATGGATCATCCCTGTACATCCATGGAGCCATCCATATGCATCCATGGCCCCATGTATAAATCCTGCATGGGTTGCACCGCATCCATGACCATGGATGGCATAATTTTTGGTGGTTTTTTAGTTGTGAACTACTGAAGCAAGTAGTAGTAGCAGTTTGCGATTTAGTATAGGTTTTAACTAATTAATTGGTATCTTCATTTTTATTTAGTAAATCGTCATCCCTAAAAATTTAAGCATAGTATACTAAACTTTACCAATCCTGCAGTCAAAAAAAGAAAAAGCTTTAATGACATTGTGTAAATTTAGATTTCCATGGCAATTTTTAGTCAAATGATATGACATGACATGCATTAATCTATTTTTATTTATTATATATACGAGTACATAGTACTATTTAGTCAAAAGGTATGACAGAGTTCTCGTTAGTTTTAAAACACCCTTCGTATATCCATTAGCTTTAATCATGCTCAAACGCAGCACAGAGGGGAACGAGGCAATAGTGATATTTACTAATAGACCACATTGGAACGGCGATACAAGGGCTTAGAATCGACGAGACTTCGATTTCCTTTTGACGGCACAAAACCGGAGAAGTCGGCACCTTTACCAAAATAAATTGAAAAGAAGAGCAAGCTTTTGCCGTAGAAATTAACATTTCTTTCCATGCAACTAAATCATCTGTCCATACATGACTGGTAGCAATGAAATCAAGCAAAGAGTTAATAGGTTCCAAAACTTGGACTTGAGCAAGATTGGGAAATTGGAAGTTTAGAATAATACACAATTCCCCTGAATTGAGAATACAAAAATAATTAGAGTTTACAGAAGCTGCCGCCTTTGACGAATAAAAATAACCGCCGATGAAAGCTAGAGACGATCGAATAATTCCCTCAGAATGAGATTGCCTCAGAGAAATTGAGTTGAAAGCTTCCAGAACTGCTGGGTCTTGTGCACCGGAGAAATAATGCAGCAACTCTTTATGGCATAAAAACTTTTTAACAAGCTGGGAAGCGTACGAAGTTGTTCCACTCAAATACTTTTTAAACATACCTATCGAACTTTCAAAAGAAAACATTGAGTACGAAAAAACTGGGCCAAGCAACGCATATTGGTCTGCCATGTGAAGAAGGAGGTGAAAATTTAAACGCAGAACCTTGGGTCCGAAAATTTTCTGAGCATGAAAAACAAAACTTTTTGCGAGTGTATCAATTCCAGATGTGTCGGACTTCACATTGTACAGCATGTGATAGAGGAGCACTAAATTAAGAACCAGAAGCTTTAAGGGCAAGTACGAAACTCTAGGCACAAATGCAGGGAAGAAAAAGTACATAGCAAAGTTCTTGAAGTGCTTCGCCTTCCAGTCTGAAAAGCTACGGAAATTGGATTGAACACTTACACTTGATGGAATAAATGATTCGCGGATGGTATTGGACAAAAAATCAAAGCAACTTTCAGAACAAAAATAAACTTTATTTCGACTCGAAGACGGTGCGAGCTCTTCCAGCAGGTACTTAATATGGCCTTCAAAAAAGCAGTGCATAGTATCAATGGCGTTGCAATTGGGGAAAGAAATATAATCAAGCAACTTGCTGCGACTTTTAACGCCAAAACGGGGCTTCTTAGAAACAGTGGCACATTTGCAATGAACGCTGTGGCTAGCGGCAGTCCGCAAAGGAAAACTAAGGTTTTCAGAAAAACGAAATACCCAATTCTTTCCTTTTTCAGATACCTTGATGGATTCCCCAGGATGCAGACACTTGGGGCAACCGAATTTGCCATTGAATTGGTGGATGCAAAAAAGCTTTGCCAAAGCGGGTAGGTCGCAGACAAAGAGTGTACAATGAACAAAAACAATGAAGTCTAAGAAGTCAAATTGAATTGGTACTTTATTCATAATTTCACCCAAAAATTCCTGAAAATGAGGAGTTGCCTTGGATGAAACAAGAGCCAAAAGAATAAGATTAGAAAACAGCTGCCTAATATGCACCGGAAGATTAAGAAGTTGGGCTTGAAATGGCCAGAAATTACTTTGCACACCCTCAAAGAAATTAGCACCATCAGCTGATAAAAGCAGATGCAGGTGAATCACTTTTTCAGAAGAAAGCTTTAACTTTTGATCCTGAACAATTTTAGAATTTAAGACGTCGGTACTCGAAGTAGCTTTCAGATCTCGCTCATATTGCAAAATAGTGTCTAAGTGTTTAGTTAGCAAGACTCGAAGCTGAGGAACTATGTTCAGCAGAGTGACGCGAGACTTATTTCTTTCAGAATGAACATCACACTGACCTTTGCAATCGTTGCAAACAAAAATTTCCGTAACATAAGAATCGTCCAGAGAGCAGATAGTTCTAAGGCTTGTTTTAAGTGACTCTATGCTAGACGGCAACGTAAGGTGAGAACCTCTAAGAAAAACTGCAAATAGCTTTAGAAGTCGATCCAGACCGGCCTCGGACTGACCAGATGTTATAGCCCATAGATAGAGCAAGGCAGATTGAGTAGTTGGTTCAGAAATTTTGGCAAAGTTGTTCAGAACTTCGAAAGAGTTAGAATCTGAGTCTTCAAATTCAGAATTGGGATCTGGAGCAGGAGCACCGAGGGCAGTGCGTTCCACGTTGGATTGATTGCTAGGGGCATCAAAACTGTCATTAGCCTTAGGGTTAGACGAATCATTAGATGAAACAAAAGATGGAGAGGAGAGCGAATGGCATGAATATGCCGAGTAGTTGGTAGAAAGAGAGTGCTCGCTGTCACTGCTTGACATTATAATAGCAAAATAAAAAAAGAATTGAAAAATTTTAAATAACAGCGGGTTCATTAGCGAATTAGCTTAAGAGCAAAAATGATTAAAAAGATTCGAAATGAATTAGTCAGATGAACCAAACGCTTGCATAGCCGTTCTTTTTTTGGCTTTCCGGTTGTCTTCACGAGCAAGTTGATTCAGGTGCTCTCGAATTGACTTCCAGACTTCGGTGAAATCGTAGCCACTCGTTCGATAGCACAGCTGCAGCAAACCTGAAAATGGTTGGTTAATTATTATGACTAACTTAAGTCGGTATACAGCAGTGTACTGTACAAGCAATAAACATTAAAGTGGACTGGGCATAGTAAAAAAGTAGAAAATTTGCTCTTTTACATTTTCCTTAAAAACATTAGTAGTACCAATAAATAGAAAATTACCAATAATTTTTTAAAATACGAACTAACCAAATATAAACCGACTTCTTTGTAAAATAGATATAGAAAATTCAGAGATAAAATAGACAAAATATTACGTTGGAACTCGGCTACATGCTCAGCCGGTGCTGGTCTTCGGGCACTACGCTGGCCAGAAGCTGAGTCAATGATATGCTCAATGAGGTAGCCTTCACCAAAGCGAAGTTTAATGTAGCGCCTCAAGAACAACTTAGGGTCGTTGCACAGAATAGATGAGATTGTGGCTAGAGAGCCATCAATGCAACGGAATTCCTGATCATGTTAAATGGTAGAGAAGTAAACTTTTTGTTAATTATTGGACATAAAATTGCTTAAAATAGGGGTGCTACCTCATCTTGGTACTCCTTGATGGTCAACTGGCCATTGAAAGTTGCATCTTTCTTCAGAAGACGGTTGATTCTAGCCATGAGGCGCTTTTCAAGCGCAATCAATTCAGCCCGGAAAAAGGCTTTCATGTCTAGGAGATTACAGGTAAGTTTATAGGTAATAAGACACAAATATTAGGTAATTAGTTAGTTGGCTTGCTTAGAGTAGAATATGGAAGCATAAAATCTAGCAAAGATTATATACAGGTATAGAAAAATTTGAATATAAAACTTATAAAAATTTGAAAGCCTAAAAAAGTAATTTTATCTAAGTCAAATATTTATTCTAAGAGCAATTACCCAACAAATAACCATGGCCATTGCTGCAGTTAGCCTCTTGTTGCTCTTGCTCCTCAAGATTGCCTGTATGTTAAAGCAAAGTTTAATAAATAAATTTTAATTTTAACTAATAAAAAAAGGAAATTTTGTATAAAAATATACTCATGAGGTTACTAACATGAATCCAGCAAAGTTCCAATTCTTTCTTCGTCTTCAGCTAGAAGTTCAGCTTCTTTCTCAAAAGTAGCAGCAAGATTGTCTAAAAATTTTCAAAACTTGATTTTAAAAATAAAGAAACTATCACTATAATATGTAAAACTTTCAGATAACTAAAACTCTCACCTAATTCTATAGAATTTGGCTTTGGAGTTGCATTTGCAACTGCAACATGTGCTTCAGCTACATTGCTTGCACTAGAATAGAGCTCTGACAACAAGTCTTGAGATGTAGAAGCAGTAGCTTGCAAGCTTCGGCTTTGGACAGAATCAATAGAATTAGTACTTATAGTTTCCTTAGGAGTTTTACTTTTGAAACATTTGATGGCTTGATCAACTAGAGAGTCTGTGTTTTCTGCTTCACTAACAAGCTGAGAAAGTTGTTCCATGGCAGAAGCTATATAGCGTTCAGATCCTTTTGCAACCAGA
Source organism: Macrostomum cliftonense (assembly GCA_950096795.1). NCBI lineage: Eukaryota > Metazoa > Platyhelminthes > Macrostomidae > Macrostomum > Macrostomum cliftonense. The sequence goes on along the minus strand of CATNEM010000297.1, from coordinate 144,857 downwards.
GTTGCAGAGAAAAGTTGACCATACATGCGTAAAGAAATCTTGTTTCCCTAAAATGAAATTTAGACTTTTTAGATAACATAATTACAAAAAGTATTTTATATTTAGAGATAACAACAATATATGCAACATATATTTTATAGAAACATTTGCCTTGTAAATACTTTAATTGATAATAAAGAAGTAAATATGAATGCTAAAAAATAAAAGAACCAACAAAAATTTACTTACTATAGCAAGTGTACTTTTTTCTTCATCCGTTATATAAGATGGCCAATATGGTGAGCCAAATGCAATAGAAACATATTTGTCTTCAGTGCCAACATTATTGAATATAAAGCAAAAAAACATTCCTGAATTATCAGACAAAAATCTTGACGGAGCTTTGACATTTTGTTTTTGTTTTGTGGCACTCATATTTAAAGTGGCTAAAATAAAGAAAGGTATATTGTTTATACTAATTATCAAATAAACTTGTTTTTTATTATATAATACTGATATAATATTGTATTTTGTTTAATTAAATAAATTACTAACAAATAAGGCTAAGACTATATAGTATCATTAAATAATTCATTAAAGTTATAAGTTTGTTTTGTTTAATGAAAGTTTAGATAATGAAGAAGCATTTACAGTTAAAAATATTTTAATTAAACTTTTATATACAACTTATTATTATATTAAAACTATATCAATAATCAAGAATTATATTATAAATATAATATAAAGTGTAATATAAAACATATTATTATAGTTAAAAATTTTCAGTTTGTTATATCTTGTTTTATATATTTATCCTCCTTTTTTTCAAAATAAAAAACTATTGAATAAATATTTTTTTATTACTTACAGGATAAGTAGTTAAAGATTTTGCCTTGTTAAGTAGGATTTGTATGCCACAACATGATACCAATTTGACAATCCTAATATTGTATCTAGTAGGGCCTATTTTATATTGTGAGTATTTGCATTTCATGCATATAGTAGAGAAAGGACATTATGTAATGAGTCCCTATCTAAGAAGTCAAGGAAAAATACAAAAAAACAAAAATTATACTAAAACATTTAATATCTTGATAAAAAACAACTTCAGCTAGTCATTAATGTACATAACATAAAACTAAGTGAATGGGGCTGAAGGAATAATAAGTAGACTCGAGAATTCGTCAAACGTGAGGTGAGGATACCGATCTGTTCTAATACTACTCGCAGAAATCTGCAGAAAACTTGTATATTTTATTCTTTAAAACGTCAAATACAGATTGGATATGTCAATTTATTTGCGTGTTAAACTAACAAATTTTACTTGCACAAAAGTAAGCATACCTTAGAATATAAATAAGGAGATAAATCACTTACATCTATAACCGTTTGTTACGTTTTCTTATTTTACCTGCACTCTTTTTTGTTGCACAGAGATTGCTATTCCATCCATGATTTAATCATGGCTAGTGAAGCAAAACCCATCCATGAAAACTGCATGGTCATCCATGATCTAACCATGGATCATGGATCATGGATGATTTATCCATGATCTCGGTCTAGGGCTGCTTTCGCGCCTCTTCCTCCGCCTGCTTTCGCGCCTCTTCCTCCGCCAATATTATGTAATACTTACATATGCCAATATTAGTGCCATATAATATTATAATATGATGCCATATGACTAGTCACTTCCATCATTTTTGGCTATGTGTATGCAGGTAAGTTTCTTAGGAATATAGTGATAGAGTTAGAAAAATATTTTACTAAAAAGTGTTCAGTCCACGAATAAATAATATTACTATGTAGTATGTATTAATTTAATTAGCTTAATTGTTAAATACACAGAAATAGTAGCTATTATTAATAATGATGGAATTAGACAGAGGACTATACTTTTTTACTCCTACTGCCAGAATATTCAATCATAACTCATATGCAACTACATCTACGGGCTTCATTAATTTTCCCAAACCAAATGCGTTTAATGGTTTTACATTTCAGTGAATTAATCAATCAGTATCAGTGAATTTCTTAGAATATCAGACACTTGAATTTACTAGTAACTAATCACGACCCCAGGCGACAATCTTAAGCAGACCAATTGAAACAGTGTACATGAAACAATCTTTAGAAGCTTTTTATCGAGTGGCACACAAAGTATTTGCTTGTAGGCAACTAAAAATACTTACAATGCGCCTTCTCCGTTACTTTTTACAGTCTGGTAGGCTCAGCAATAGAAAAATAAATTTTAAAAGCAAAAAAAAGCCGTAAAAAGATGTTTTTTGCATACTGCTTAAAAATAAAATGTGGCACATGATGAGGGATGCGTGGCACAAAAAGAAAATGCTGTGTACTTTTTAAAAAAACAAACGGCACACATTTTCCTGCTTACGTCACGGAGCAGGAGGACCAGCAATTATTCAGCAATAGATTAACAAACTTTCGCTCCCTCCAGCGGCAAGAGACTTCTATTTTGTGGTCTAAATTTGTGTGGCACATAAATTGGGGGCATCATTTTATTTTAAAAAATAATTTTCAGACGTGGCACACTATTTTTAAAAAAAAATTATTTTTTTTATTGCCGGAGCTATTGCTGGGGATCGCGGAGTCTCGATGTCCAATTATTTTTTCAGTAATCAACTCTATGCTTTCCCAAAAAGCAGTAGCTTTACGCTCGATTGTCTCGTATTAATTAGGGACCTCTGGGATGCCACTTTTAATTAATGCTCGTAAGATGTCTCCCTTAAAGCTGCCTCAGGAAAAATATTTTCAAGGTCACCTTAAGTATCTAAGGTTTTTTTTACCTTAGATTCGCAGTACGTTAGAAAAATTGTTTTTTTACAAAGAGATATTGTTTTCTTACCCATAAAACAAGATATATTTTTAGAGTGCATTTTTTCTTTGCTATACTTTATTTACGCAGGTAACTGTATTATAAAATTGTTTTACTTCTAGAAATGCGCTAGCCAATCAGAAGACTTTGATCGTGTTTAAGAAGAAGGACCCGGCATATTTTCAAATAAGTATAAATATCAGCTGGACGTTAAAAATGGGTCAAGGTTCTCGTTCTAATGTGAGTTTCATTCCTCTGTGGAAGCTTTTAACTGCATTGTTCGAAGTGCTTTTGATTCATTTTTCACTAATCGACAATCACATGACGTCCAGGTAAGCTTTCATTCCTGAAAATTTAGTTTTAGGTCTACATTCATTAAAAAATTGAGGCTTCATACCAGCTGCGATTCAAAGTCTGGGGCTCTATTTACTCTATGAGGTCTAGCCTAGTTTCAACTTTTAAATATTATTATACTAATGCTACTATCGATGCAGGCAGGCAGTGACATAACCATAAATAGAAAATAGTGTTTGGTCCAGTTAATTTTTAATGGGCCTAGTTTACCTGCCCAGGGTTTTGTTCTAAAGCTTTACCTACTGGGTTTATTTTTTGTGCTATAGGGATGCTATAGCATCTTGACTTTTAGATTCGCATCCTGAAATTCAATGTAGGATGCGATTTCACATCTGGATTTTTTTAATTCTTCACAATAAAAGACATTTGAAATGGACTTTTAAAAAAATTGCATCTTAAACCCTGAAATCGCATCCTAAAATTAAGAACATAATGCGATTTCGCATCCTGTGCCCATCCAAAAAATAAACCCAGTTTACCTAAATATATGTAACCTGAGTCAACTTTTTTCATGTATTCAATGTTTTGTCAGTTTTTATGTAATTATTTTTGTTGTATAGCTTCTTTACCTTAAAGACTTGGGCCAATGGCCCCATGATGTCTCATGTTTCTATAAAAATTAAAAATTCCCATCATTTTTTAGCTAGCTATGTAAGTACTAATACTAGCTCTAAGATCCTAATTAATGACTATTTTCATGATGATTAATTATTAATATCTCATGCAAACCAGTTGTCTATAATTATTAGGGAAATCCATATTTATATATACTTAAGCTATCAAAGGACTACTGTAGTTGTTACTAAAGCAATTGTTAGTAAAAAGTAATAGCATGACATAGTAGCCTTTTTTGTAATTAATACTTATTAATATATAATGTATTATAATGAATAGACTTAATAGCATATAATTTCTAAAAAAACTTTTTACATTTGTTAATGCTTAAATTGGTTTTGAATACTGAAGTCATGAACATGCAAGTCATTTTAAATTTAAATAATTTTTCCTAAATAGCAAAAATATTGCAATAAAAGAAACTGCAGTTATTTTTATGAGTTTAAAAATTTTAAGTATTGAATCTTCTTTTCAAAAATTTATTTCTCTCCAATCAAGGAAATCAAGTTGTCAAAATTAAAATCAAGATATACTCGTAAAATCATGATCATTTGGTTTTTAACAAAGATAACTTTTTTATCATTGATTATTTAATAGTTGCAGTCTAAGTAATATTATGCATCAGTTACTTTACAAGACTCAGTTTTGTCTATCCTGAGAAAAGAGATTCAATTTAGTGTACAAGCCTAAGTAAGATGCCCCTTATTTGTTCTATCCATGAGTAAACAGCAGGAGTAACTATAGGAGTAAAGGCCAACAGAAGGGAGATCAGGAGAAATTTTTTGCGGTTATGTACTTTTATCCTATGGTATCAGCTGACTAACAAAACCTTCCCCTTGGCACTGCAACTGCAAAACATCCTTGTTAGACTTGACCGTCTGTTTCACCTGCTGGAGAGTGGCAGCCAGCCGGCAGTCAGGAAATCGGCGGCCGCCCAGATCGGGGAGCTGGCTCGCTCGATGCCGCACGAGGCGCCGCAGCTGCTGCAACGTTTAGTTAAACAGTTGCGCAATCGCAGTTGGGACACCCGGGTGGCGGCTGGTCAAGTACGCTTTGATTCATTTTGTAGCAACCAAATTTAACCAATTACAATCACCGCTTTTACAATCCATGATTATCTCAATCCACAGCTAAAAACGCCCCCTTATGCACCCCAGAATCGCTCTGTAAACTGAACCAAAATTGTAACCTCTACACACACCTAAAATCGTCCCCTTAAACACCCTAAAATCATATCAACAAACACCTAACAATCACCCCCTAAGCACCCCAAAGTCGTGTCCCCAAAAACCCCAGAATCGCCAACCCTAACACCCCAGAATCGCCCCCTTAAACATCCCAGAATCGCCCCCTAAACATCCTAGAATCGCCCCCCTAAACATCCCAGAATCGCCCCCCTAAATATCCCAGAATCGCCCCCCTAAACACCCCAGAATCGCCTCCTTAAACATCCCAGAATCGTCCCGCTAAACATCCCAGAATCGCCCACCTAAACATCCCAGAATCGCCCCGCTAAACATCCCAGAATCGCCCCCCTAAACATCCCAGAATCGCCCCCCTAAACATCCCAGAATCGCCCCCCTAAACATCCCAGAATCGCCAACCTTAACACCCCAGAATCGCCTCCTTAAACATCCCAGAATCGCCTCCCTAAACATCCCAGAATCGCCCCTAAACACCCCAGAATCGCGCACCTAAGCACCCCAGAATCGCCCACCTAAACACCCCAAAATCGTGTCCCTAAACATCCCAGAATCGCCCCCCTAAACATCCCAGAATCGCCCCCCTAAACACCCCAGAATCGCGCACCTAAGCACCCCAGAATCGCCCACCTAAACACCCCAAAATCGTGTCCCTAAACATCCCAGAATCGCCCCCCTAAACATCCCAGAATCGCCCCCCTAAACATCCCAGAATCGCCCCCCTAAATATCCCAGAATCGCCCCCCTAAACACCCCAGATTCGCCCCCTAAACACCCCAGAATCGCGCACCTAAGCACCACAGAATTGCCCATCTAAACACCCCAGAATCGCCCACCTAAACATCCCAGAATCGCCCACCTAAACATCCCAGAATCGCCCCCCTAAACACCCCAGAATCGCCCACCTAAACATCCCAGAATCGCCCACCTAAACATCCCAAAATCGCTCACCCAAAAACCCCAGAATCGCACACCCAAACGCCCTAAAATCACCCCCTAAACACCCCAGGCCGTCCTAGCCATCTCGGCCGCTCTCGCCGGTTCCGACGGCAACTCGCAGCCACCAACCTGTCAGCGAGTTCGGCCATCGTCAGCGTCAGCGTCAGACGACGCGCTTTTGCAATTCGAAGAGTTAGACTTCGCCAAAATCGTGAGCACCGGCGCCCGACTGCTCAGCTCCGATGCTGAAACTGTCGACGAGAGCGGAGTTAGCCAGGTGCGCTGTGGCTTTTAGCGATTTTTTTTACTTTTACTTTAGCTGCTTAATCAATTTACGAATTTGGATGGCTAATCTTGAGCAATCTGAAGCTTCAGGTAACAGAAAGTGCCAAAGGAATCTGAAGCTTCAGGTACCAGAAAGTGCCAAAGGAATCTGAAGCTTCAGGTACCAGAAAGTGCCAAAGGAATCTGAAGCTTCAGGTAACAGAAAGTGGCAAAGGAATCTGAAGCTTCAGGTACCAGAAAGTGCCAAGGAATCTGATCTGAAGCTTCAGGTAACAGAAAGTGCCAAAGGAATCTGAAGCTTCAGGTAGCAGAATTTGCCAAAGGAATCTGAAGCTTCAGGTAACAGAAAGTGCCAAAGGAATCTGAAGCTTCAGGTAACAGAAAGTGCCAAAGGAATCTGAAGCTTCAGGTAACAGAAAGTGCCAAAGGAATCTGAAGCTTCAGGTAACAGAAAGTGGCGAAGGAATCTTAAGCTTCAGGTAACAGAAAGTGCCAAAGGAATCTGAAGCTTCAGGTAACAGAAAGTGCCAAAGGAATCTGAAGCTTCAGGTAACAGAAAGTGCCAAAGGAATCTGAAGCTTCAGGTAACAGAAACGTCAGAAAGTGCCAAAGGAATCTCATCTGAAGCTTCAGGTAGCAGAAAGTGCCAAAGGAATCTGAAGCTTCAGGTAACAGAAAGTGCCAAAGGAATCTGAAGCTTCAGGTAACAGAAAGTGCCGAAGGAATCTGAAGCTTCAGGTAACAGAAAGTGCCAAAGGAATCTCATCTGAAGCTTCAGGTAACAGAAAGTGCCAAAGGAATCTCATCTGAAGCTTCAGGTAACAGAAAGTGCCAAAGGAATCTCATCTGAAGCTTCAGGTAACAGAAAGTGCCAAGGAATCTCATCTGAAGCTTCAGGTAACAGAAAGTGCCAAAGGAATCTCATCTGAAGCTTCAGGTAACAGAAAGTGCCAAAGGAATCTCATCTGAAGCTTCAGGTAACAGAAAGTGCCAAAGGAATCTCATCTGAAGCTTCAGGTAACAGAAAGTGCCAAAGGAATCTCATCTGAAGCTTCAGGTAACAGAAAGTGCCAAAGGAATCTCATCTGAAGCTTCAGGTAACAGAAAGTGCCAAAGGAATCTCATCTGAAGCTTCAGGTAACAGAAAGTGCCAAAGGAATCTCATCTGAAGCTTCAGGTAACAGAAAGTGCCAAAGGAATCTCATCTGAAGCTTCAGGTAACAGAAAGTGCCAAGGAATCTCATCTGAAGGTTCAGGTAACAGAAAGTGCCAAAGGAATCTGATCTGAAGCTTCAGGTAGCAGAAAGTACCGAAGGAATCTCATCTGAAGCTTCAGGTAACAGAAAGTGCCAAAGGAATCTCATCTGAAGCTTCAGGTAACAGAAAGTGCCAAAGGAATCTCATCTGAAGCTTCAGGTAACAGAAAGTGCCAAGGAATCTCATCTGAAGCTTCAGGTAACAGAAAGTGCCAAAGGAATCTGATCTGAAGCTTCAGGTAGCAGAAAGTACCGAAGGAATCTGAAGCTTCAGGTAGCAGAATTTGCCAAAGGAATCTGAAGCTTCAGGTAACAGAAAGTGCCAAAGGAATCTGAAGCTTCAGGTAACAGAAAGTGCCAAAAGAATCTGAAGCTTCAGGTAACAGAAAGTGCCAAAGGAATCTGAAGCTTCAGGTAACAGAAAGTGCCAAAGGAATCTCATCTGAAGCTTCAGGTAACAGAAAGTGCCAAGGAATCTCATCTGAAGGTTCAGGTAACAGAAAGTGCCAAAGGAATCTGAAGCTTCAGGTAACAGAAACGTCAGAAAGTGCCAAAGGAATCTCATCTGAAGCTTCAGGTAGCAGAAAGTGCCAAAGGAATCTGAAGCTTCAGGTAACAGAAAGTGCCAAAGGAATCTGAAGCTTCAGGTAACAGAAAGTGCCAAAGGAATCTGAAGCTTCAGGTACCAGAAAGGGCCAAAGGAATCTGAAGCTTCAGGTACCAGAAAGTGCCAAAGGAATCTGAAGCTTCAGGTAACAGAAAGTGGCAAAGGAATCTGAAGCTTCAGGTACCAGAAAGTGCCAAGGAATCTGATCTGAAGCTTCAGGTAACAGAAAGTGCCAAAGGAATCTGAAGCTTCAGGTAGCAGAATTTGCCAAAGGAATCTGAAGCTTCAGGTAACAGAAAGTGCCAAAGGAATCTGAAGCTTCAGGTAACAGAAAGTGCCAAAGGAATCTGAAGCTTCAGGTAACAGAAAGTGCCAAAGGAATCTGAAGCTTCAGGTAACAGAAAGTGGCGAAGGAATCTTAAGCTTCAGGTAACAGAAAGTGCCAAAGGAATCTGAAGCTTCAGGTAACAGAAAGTGCCAAAGGAATCTGAAGCTTCAGGTAACAGAAAGTGCCAAAGGAATCTGAAGCTTCAGGTAACAGAAACGTCAGAAAGTGCCAAAGGAATCTCATCTGAAGCTTCAGGTAGCAGAAAGTGCCAAAGGAATCTGAAGCTTCAGGTAACAGAAAGTGGCAAAGGAATCTGAAGCTTCAGGTAACAGAAAGTGCCGAAGGAATCTAAAGCTTCAGGTAACAGAAAGTGCCAAAGGAATCTCATCTGAAGCTTCAGGTAACAGAAAGTGCCAAAGGAATCTCATCTGAAGCTTCAGGTAACAGAAAGTGCCAAAGGAATCTCATCTGAAGCTTCAGGTAACAGAAAGTGCCAAGGAATCTCATCTGAAGCTTCAGGTAACAGAAAGTGCCAAAGGAATCTCATCTGAAGCTTCAGGTAACAGAAAGTGCCAAAGGAATCTCATCTGAAGCTTCAGGTAACAGAAAGTGCCAAAGGAATCTCATCTGAAGCTTCAGGTAACAGAAAGTGCCAAAGGAATCTCATCTGAAGCTTCAGGTAACAGAAAGTGCCAAAGGAATCTCATCTGAAGCTTCAGGTAACAGAAAGTGCCAAGGAATCTCATCTGAAGGTTCAGGTAACAGAAAGTGCCAAAGGAATCTGATCTGAAGCTTCAGGTAGCAGAAAGTACCGAAGGAATCTCATCTGAAGCTTCAGGTAACAGAAAGTGCCAAAGGAATCTCATCTGAAGCTTCAGGTAACAGAAAGTGCCAAAGGAATCTCATCTGAAGCTTCAGGTAACAGAAAGTGCCAAGGAATCTCATCTGAAGCTTCAGGTAACAGAAAGTGCCAAAGGAATCTGATCTGAAGCTTCAGGTAGCAGAAAGTACCGAAGGAATCTGAAGCTTCAGGTAGCAGAATTTGCCAAAGGAATCTGAAGCTTTAGGTAACAGAAAGTGCCAAAGGAATCCGAAGCTTCAGGTAACAGAAAGTGCCAAAGGAATCTGAAGCTTCAGGTAACAGAAAGTGCCAAAGGAATCTGAAGCTTCAGGTAACAGAAAGTGCCAAAGGAATCTCATCTGAAGCTTCAGGTAACAGAAAGTGCCAAGGAATCTCATCTGAAGGTTCAGGTAACAGAAAGTGCCAAAGGAATCTGAAGCTTCAGGTAACAGAAACGTCAGAAAGTGCCAAAGGAATCTCATCTGAAGCTTCAGGTAGCAGAAAGTGCCAAAGGAATCTGAAGCTTCAGGTAACAGAAAGTGCCAAAGGAATCTGAAGCTTCAGGTAACAGAAAGTGCCGAAGGAATCTGAAGCTTCAGGTAACAGAAAGTGCCAAAGGAATCTCATCTGAAGCTTCAGGTAACAGAAAGTGCCAAAGGAATCTCATCTGAAGCTTCAGGTAACAGAAAGTGCCAAAGGAATCTCATCTGAAGCTTCAGGTAACAGAAAGTGCCAAGGAATCTCATCTGAAGCTTCAGGTAACAGAAAGTGCCAAAGGAATCTCATCTGAAGCTTCAGGTAACAGAAAGTGCCAAAGGAATCTCATCTGAAGCTTCAGGTAACAGAAAGTGCCAAAGGAATCTCATCTGAAGCTTCAGGTAACAGAAAGTGCCAAGGAATCTCATCTGAAGCTTCAGGTAACAGAAAGTGCCAAAGGAATCTGATCTGAAGCTTCAGGTAGCAGAAAGTACCGAAGGAATCTCATCTGAAGCTTCAGGTAACAGAAAGTGCCAAAGGAATCTCATCTGAAGCTTCAGGTAACAGAAAGTGCCAAAGGAATCTCATCTGAAGCTTCAGGTAACAGAAAGTGCCAAAGGAATCTCATCTGAAGCTTCAGGTAACAGAAAGTGCCAAAGGAATCTCATCTGAAGCTTCAGGTAACAGAAAGTGCCAAGGAATCTCATCTGAAGGTTCAGGTAACAGAAAGTGCCAAAGGAATCTCATCTGAAGCTTCAGGTAACAGAAAGTGCCAAAGGAATCTCATCTGAAGCTTCAGGTAACAGAAAGTGCCAAAGGAATCTGAAGCTTCAGGTAACAGAAAGTGCCAAAGGAATCTGAAGCTTCAGGTAACAGAAAGTGCCAAAGGAATCTGAAGCTTCAGGTAACAGAAACGTCAGAAAGTGCCAAAGGAATCTCATCTGAAGCTTCAGGTAGCAGAAAGTGCCAAAGGAATCTGAAGCTTCAGGTAACAGAAAGTGCCGAAGGAATCTGAAGCTTCAGGTAACAGAAAGTGGCGAAGGAATCTGAAGCTTCAGGTAACAGAAAGTGCCAAAGGAATCTGAAGCTTCAGGTAACAGAAAGTGCCAAAGGAATCTGAAGCTTCAGGTAACAGAAAGTGCCGAAGGAATCTGAAGCTTCAGGTAACAGAAAGTGCCGAAGGAATCTGAAGCTTCAGGTAACAGAAAGTGCCAAAGGAATCTGAAGCTTCAGGTAACAGAAAGTGCCAAAGGAATCTGAAGCTTCAGGTAACAGAAACGTCAGAAAGTGCCAAAGGAATCTCATCTGAAGCTTCAGGTAGCAGAAAGTGCCAAAGGAATCTGAAGCTTCAGGTAACAGAAAGTGCCAAAGGAATCTGAAGCTTCAGGTAACAGAAAGTGCCGAAGGAATCTGAAGCTTCAGGTAACAGAAAGTGGCGAAGGAATCTGAAGCTTCAGGTAACAGAAAGTGCCAAAGGAATCTGAAGCTTCAGGTAACAGAAAGTGCCAAAGGAATCTGAAGCTTCAGGTAACAGAAAGTGGCGAAGGAATCTGAAGCTTCAGGTAACAGAAAGTGCCGAAGGAATCTGAAGCTTCAGGTAACAGAAAGTGCCAAAGGAATCTGAAGCTTCAGGTAACAGAAAGTGCCAAAGGAATCTGAAGCTTCAGGTAACAGAAAGTGCCAAAGGAATCTGAAGCTTCAGGTAACAGAAAGTGCCAAAGGAATCTGAAGCTTCAGGTAACAGAAAGTGGCAAAGGAATCTGAAGCTTCAGGTAACAGAAAGTGCCAAAGGAATCTGAAGCTTCAGGTAACAGAAAGTGCCAAAGGAATCTGAAGCTTCAGGTAACAGGAAGTGCCAAAGGAATCTGAAGCTTCAGGTAACAGAAACGTCAGAAAGTGCCAAAGGAATCTCATCTGAAGCTTCAGGTAACAGAAAGTGCCAAAGGAATCTGAAGCTTCAGGTAACAGAAAGTGCCAAAGGAATCTGAAGCTTCAGGTAAGAGAAAGTGCCGAAGGAATCTGAAGCTTCAGGTAACAGAAAGTGGCGAAGGAATCTGAAGCTTCAGGTAACAGAAAGTGCCAAAGGAATCTGAAGCTTCAGGTAGCAGAATTTGCCAAAGGAATCTCATCTGAAGCTTCAGGTAACAGAATTTGCCAAAGGAATCTCATCTGAAGCTTCAGGTAGCAGAATTTGCCAAAGGAATCTCATCTGAAGCTTTAGGTAGCAGAATTTGCCAAAGGAATCTCATCTGAAGCTTCAGGTAGCAGAAAGTGCCACAGTAATTTGAAGTTTTAAGTAGAAGACAGAGTCAACGTAAACTGAAGCTTCACGAAAGCTGAACGTTAATCTTTTAGCAGTCAGGCAACCCACCCTGATCCGCAGGTGGACCGGGCCTCCCTCGAGCACCGTCTCGGCCTAGACGAACGCGTCTCCAGCCACCTGGGCGGCTCGCGCCAACTCGCTGGCATTGAAGACGACGACCTCCGCCTGGTCCGCAGCTCCGGCACCGTCTACAGCACCATGAGCGTTGAGAGCGCCGTGGAGTATGTGCGTCAGGATTCGCGCAATAGAAAGCGCCCCGCAGCGGAGGCCGCGTCAGCTGAAGACGCTGAAGGCTCATCTAAGATGGCCAAGATGGAGCCGGAAGCTGAGGAGACTGTCAAGGTTAAAGTTGAATCGGTCGAAGAAGTGGAGGTTCGTTGATTAATTTTGTTTCTAAGAAATTTATAACTCAAGCTCTAATGGTGTTTTAACTCTTACATCCGCTCTCTTCTCCGCCCATTTAATCAGCTGTCTTTTCCGCCTTTTAAAATGTACCCCTAAACTCCATTTAAATCCGCTATCTATCCGCTCTAAAAACCGCCCTACAAAAAATCCGCTCCCTATCCGCTCTTTGATATCCATTCTACATGTCCAGCAGCTGCAGCTCCTTGTCCACAGCTTCTGCCAGATAAATCGGCACCTTCGATGGGGCATGACAGACTGGACGGGCGCCATCGGACAGGTGGATGCTGGTCGGGGCTCCGTTGAAGCATCCGACGCCGTTGAACACGCTGGCGTGTCTTCGCAGCACCTTGCCGATGGCCTCGACGTCGCTCTGTGGAACTCCGCTGGCGCTAGTGTCGCTGAGAAGATCTCGGATAGCCGCGCTGGCGTCAGCGACTTGCATTACCTGCTGGCTGACTGCACGCGGGGGCCCGATCTGCAGGATGCCCATGTCCATCGCCGTCTGTCTGCCGATGATGGTGATGACTCGGCCTTCCACGACGTGAAATGTGGCAGCTGCGTGCTGCCCGAAGATCCGCACGGACATCGCCGCTTTTCCGAGCAGCTGCATCGGCCGGTCCGAGCCGTACGCGAACAGCCTGTCCGACGCTGGTTGCAGGGCGGGTCGCTTCGGCAGGCTCTCGAATGTGGCCCTGTTGATGACATTCCGAGCTGCCCCGCTGTCGATCAGCACCGACAACCTGCTGCCGTTGATCTCGGCTGTCGTTTGGGCTGACTGCTCGCCCTGGTCGACTTCGAAAACTCCTGCGTCCGGACTGTCCAGACTGCGGTAGCTGGTCTCTCCATGCAGCGACGCCACGGCGTTCGCGCCGTTCTGCGTTGCCCCCTGCCTGGACCTGCAGGCTCGTGCGAAGTGACCCGGCTTTCCGCACTTCCTGCAGCTCTTGCCCTGCGCCGCCATGCACGTGGAGTGCCCAGATCTTCCGCATCGGTCGCATGATAACAGCTGCTGCCCTGGTGCCTGTCGGACTCTACGGACTGCGGCGAGCTGCTGCTGCGGCTCTCCTGGCTTTTCGCTCTCCATCACGCTGGCCTGCTGCTCCGCCGCTTCTTTGGCTCTGGCCTTCTTGAGCACGTCTGCCACAAGATGTTGCTGGTCTGCAACAGGTGTCTCTTCTGAGCCTCTCCGATTCACAGTAGGCGACGATCTTGTCCCTGATCAGCGAGTCTCTCAGGGTGCCGAACTCGCACGGCTCCGCCGCCTTGTGAAGTCGCTGATACCACTGCTCGATTGACTCGCCCGTCTGCTGTCTGCATGTCTCGAACTTAAAACGCAAAAACACGATGTTGTTTTTGCCGTCCCAGAACTCCTGTACTTTTTCTGCGAGACTTTTGTGGTCCTCCCCCGCCTGGATGTCATTCTCCTCCACGATGGCCTGTAGCTCCTCGCCCGCAGCATACAGCAGCAGCTGCTGAGCTCGCTTGGCATCGGTTATTCCTGCAGCAGCGATGTAGGTGTTGAACCGGCGCACCCATGCTTTCCAGCGCTGAGCAGTAGTGTGGCTATCGCTGTCAATAGCGAACGGGCCGGGTGGCGCGAGTGAAATTTGCTCAGTCATGGCTTAGCTAAGAGTTCTTGGCTTGCGACGCCATTGTAATAACTAAGGCGGAGGCCGCGATTTAGTGCGTAGACGAAAAAGCTTACTCTCGCCCCGACCGGGCGGTTGTCTATATATTTAGGTGTGCGATGGATTGACCAACCCAACACACCCGCCTATCATTCCGCACAGCGTACATCTGCGCATGTACGCAGCGGGCTACACGCTCCATATATGCACTTTCAAATCCGCTCCCTATCCGCCCTTTCAAATCCGCTCCCTATCCGCCCTTTCAAATCCGCTCTCTATCCGCTCCTAATCCGCCCTTTCAAATCCCCTCCCTATCCGCCCTTTCAAATCCCCTCCCTATCCGCCCTTTCAAATCCCCTCCCTATCCGCTCTATCAAATCCGCTTCCTATCCGCCCTTTCAAATCATCCGCCCTTTCAAATCCCCTTCATATCCGCTCTTTAAAATCTGCTCCTTAAAACTGCCCCTTATCCGCCTTTGACCACTCAACAGTCCACCGACTGGGTGTTTGCCGACTTCGCCGACACCCTCATTCGCGACATGTGGCACCAGGAATGGGAAGTCCGACACGGCGTCGCCGTGGGCCTCCGCGAGCTGCTCCGACACCACCGCCGCTGGCTGGGCCGTCGCCCCGGCTCCGACAACACCACTGTCGATGTCGATGTCGATATCGGTCATCAGCGCCGCGTTGAAGACCTGAGCCTGCGGCTGCTGTGCACCCTGGCCCTCGACCAGCTGTCCGACTTCGTTTCCGACGAGGTGATCGCGCCAGTTCGCGAGACCTGCGGCCAGGCGTTGGGCTTGCTGAGCACCGAACTGACCGGGCGCCAACTAGGCTGCGTTGTTGACAGCCTGCTGTGCCTGAGCCGCCAGTCGCACTGGATGATCTCCTACGGCGGCCTGCTCGGCATCAAGTACATCTTGGCTTCGAGGCCTGCCGACGCTTCTAGCCTGCTGCCCAAAGTCTACGACGAGATTTTCAACCACATCGCGGCCGCTAAAGACGATGACGTCATGGCCTCGGCCGTGTCCGCTCTGGTGCCGGTGAGCGCCGATCTGTGCGCCAGCCTGCCCGACCGTCTGCCGCACCTGGTTGCCACGCTCTGGTCGCTGCTGTCTAGGATGGACGACTTGTCGCCGGCTAGCAACACGATTTTAAGTCTGCTGACTGCCCTGCAGGCTGGCGGCCTGTCGCCTGAGCAATTGTGAGTGGCGTTTATTGATCACGTGACTGCGTAGGTGTGTGATTGGTTGTAGCTTTTTGCTGATCACGTGACTTAGTAGGTGTGCGATTGGTTGTAGCTTTTTGCTGATCACGTGACTTAGTAGGTGTGCGATTGGTTGTAGCTTTTTGCTGATCACGTGACTCAGTAGGTGTGTGATTGGTTGTAGCTTTTGCTGATCACGTAAATCAGTAGGTGTGCGATTGGTTGTAGCTTTTTGCTGATCACGTGACTCAGTAGGTGTGCGATTGGTTGTAGCTTTTTGCTGATCACGTGACTCAGTAGGTATGTGATTGTTTGTAGCTTTTTGCTGATCACGTGACTGAGTAGGTGTGCGATTGGTTGTAGCTTTTTGCTGATCACGTGACCGAGTAGGTGTGCGATTGGTTGTAGCTTTTTGTTGATCACGTGACTCAGTAGGTGTGCGATTGGTTGTAGCTTTTTGCTGATCACGTGACTCAGTAGGTATGTGATTGTTTGTAGCTTTTTGCTGATCACGTGACTCAGTAGGTGTGCGATTGGTTGTGACTTTTTGGCTTGCGTTTGTTGATCACGTGACAAGAGTAGTGCTTAATTGGTTGTGACTTTTTGACTTGCATTTTTTATCACGTAAACTAAGTGAGATAAAATCGCTTTCGGCTTTTTGTTTTGCGTATTTAATTTCTAAAATTTAAAAGAAATATCCTATCTTTCTACTTGTCAGTAGGCAAATTAGCAACTTAAGCTAGCAAAAATTTCCATTCTACCCCGCCTGCAGCACAGACGCCGAGCTCTCCAAGCAGCTGCAAACTCTGCTGCCGTTTCTCAGCGATTCTCTTCGCTCAGTCCGCGAAACTGCCAGCCGCGCCCTCGCCGCCTTCGCCACCGCCAGAGCCGCCTGCGGCCGGCTGACCCCGGCCTGTCTGGCAGCCGTGCTGCGCCACCTCTACCAGCGCTGCCTGCTGGAGGAGCTGCCTGAGACTCGGCTGGCTGTGAAATCCAGCTGGGAGCGGCTGCTCGAGGAGCTGGGGAAGCTCGGCGGCGACGGTCAGGCTGGACTGCTGGCTGACGCCCTGCTGGCTGGCGACAATGTGGCGGAGATGCTGGCTCTGGCCACGCAGCCGTCTAGGCAGGAGTTTCTGGTGAGCTGACTTGTGACTGTGTGATGGGACACCGGTGATGAGACACCTGTGACTGGCTGTTGGGACACCTGTAATGAGACACCTGTGACTGTGTATTAGGACACCTGTGATGAGACACCTGTGACTGTGTGTTGGGACACCTGTAATGAGACACCTGTGACTGTGTATTAGGACACCTGTGATGAGACACCTGTGACTGGCTGTTGGGACACCTGTAATGAGACACCTGTGACTGTGTATTAGGACACCTGTGATGAGACACCTGTGACTGTGTGTTGGGACAAGTGTGATGAGACACCTGTGACTGTGTGATGGGACACCTGTGATGAGACACCTGTGACTGGCTGTTGGGACACCTGTAATGAGACACCTGTGACTGTGTATTAGGTGGGAGCGGTGGGAGCGGGAGGTGGGAGCGACACCTGTGATGAGACACCTGTGACTGTGTGTTGGGACAAGTGTGATGAGACACCTGTGACTGGCTGTTGGGACACCTGTGATGAGACACCTGTGACTGTGTATTAGGACACCTGTGATGAGACACCTGTGACTGTGTTGGGACAAGTGTGATGAGACACCTGTGACTGTGTGATGGGACACCTGTGATGAGACACCTGTGACTGGCTGTTGGGACACCTGTAATGAGACACCTGTGACTGTGTATTAGGACACCTGTGATGAGACACCTGTGACTGTGTGTTGGGACAAGTGTGATGAGACACCTGTGACTGTGTGATGGGACACCTGTGATGAGACACCTGTGACTGGCTGTTGGGACACCTGTAATGAGACACCTGTGACTGTGTATTAGGACACCTGTGATGAGACACCTGTGACTGGCTGTTGGGACAACTGTGACTGTGTTGGGACACCTGTGATGAGACACCTGTTACTGTGTTGGGACACCTGTGACTGTGTTGGGACACCGATGATGAGACACCTGTGATGAGACACCTGTAACTGTGTTTTGGGACACCGGTGACTGGCTGTTAATTAAGACACTGGTAACTAACGTTTTACCGTTAAGGCATTGACGAATGATTTCACTGACCCCCCGGCTCTGTCGCTCAGGAAGGCGACCCGTCTTTCACCGACGCCCCCGCCGACTCCGCCGCCGATGACGACACCGCCGTCGCCGCCCCGAGCATCATCCTTGGTCGCCTAGCAACCGCCGGACCTCGCCGCCTCGCCCTCGGCAGCGGTGACGTCAGCAGCGAAGCGCCCACGCCCGGCGGCCTGTACAT
Organism: Macrostomum cliftonense; assembly: GCA_950096795.1. NCBI lineage: Eukaryota > Metazoa > Platyhelminthes > Macrostomidae > Macrostomum > Macrostomum cliftonense. The sequence continues at coordinate 127,198 of CATNEM010000297.1, read as the reverse complement.
CGGCGGCGCCTCCAGCCTGTCCGACTCGGTCGAGCGCCGAGACGCCGCGGTGCTGGAGGCGCGCCTGTTCGCGCTGGACGCGCTGAGCTCCGCCTGCTCTGCGGCGCTGCGCCAGGCGGCCCTCGGCAGCTGCCGCGCCCGAGACCAGCTGAGTTGGCGAATTCGGCAGCTCACCGGTTGCTACCTGGTCTCTAAGCTGGCTACTCACCGCTTTGTTGCCGGCCTGCTCTGCTCCGGCCTCGCCTCCGCCTGCGATGCCATGGGTGGCGACGCCTCCTCGACGCGGGAGCGCCTGCTGCGCTGCCTGACTGAGCCGGTATACTACGAGGAGAGCCTGCTGCATTTCAAGCAGATGCAGCTCGACTGCCGGCTGCTGCTGGCGGCGATGAAGGAGGCTGGGGCTGCGGCTCTGCCTGCCACTGGGTTGGTTTTGGGGGGCTGGCTGGCATTTAAACAACGCGCATTTGAACAAGGCTAAGTCTTCAAAGCACCCACACCCCTGTCAATGACCCAGATGAAATTTATTTAATTTATTAGCCAACATTACAAAATTGTCGCATGGCATTCATTTTGCACATGCGCAGTAGCTTTGCCTACTCAGCTGCCGGAGCCTGATGATTGAGGTACCGCTGCAAACTAAAGTAAAAGGAGTTTTCAGAGTGGCGGGACATTCAAGGCAGTGACGGCAAGGCAGTTGCTGAGCCAGCGCACGGTGACTGCGGCTTTGTACCCGCGTCCAAAGTCAGGTTTCAACCGTGCTCTCACTTGGGGTTTCAGCCAGCAGAAAATGCCGCAGATGTTTTTGATGAAGTGGAGGAGCGGCCGTCTGTTTCTGCTTTGATTCTTGGTTTCAAAGGGTGTGCAGTGTATTGGAGACTATTTGGAGAAGTTGTGACTGAACGCATTTACTAAAAGCAAACCCTCGATACTAAACGGGTCGGGGTAAAAAAATTACTGTACTCGTGTGTGTGGAGTCTATTTTTAACATTTTACTCTTCTCCACCCGCTACTGGCCAAATGCACTTCACAGAGAGATTGCACAGTTGCACAGTTGACAGCACATTTAAGAGATGTAATATCTCTTCTGAAGAGATCTCTCCAATGCACGAGAGATTGTGTACAATCTGCCGGTATTAATATAAATACCAGGTTTCATCGCCTGTAATTTGCGATCATTAAAGACATTGAGAAACATTAGAAAAGCCCAACACAAGCCAAGCACCGCAATGCAAGTGGCGCAGCTGCTCCCACCGAGCCCCATCGTAGCCTCACCAGCCGACACTTCGGCTGAGCTGCCCGCCGTGCAGACCGCCGGGCCCTCTGTGGTCTCCGAGCCGACGCAGCCGCTGTTCTGAGGCTGCCTGATCGGCAACGATCCCTCACAGATCCCTCCCCGATTCTCCCCGTCATCGCAGGCCGGTGCTGTCCCTGGAGGCCTGCAAGTCGCTGGTGGGTCCGTCTGCTGGCAAGCTGGAGCCGGAGCTGCGGACTCGCCTCGCCGCCCAGCTGAGCGCGGCCTCCATCTCGGTGGACAAGTGCGCCTCGCTTATCGGCCTGCTCAACATGCGGTGAGTCGCTGTTTCTAGGAATTTTGGTTTGAATTCGCAACATATCGGCAGTGGCCCGGCTTGAGTAAGACGCTGTAGTTGTTTGCTGCAAAATGCTGCTTAATAAATTTTCTGAACGTGGGTCTCGAACCCGGGTCGTGGCATTGCTACTCTGTCACTGTTGCCTCTGGCCTAGCGTCTACCTTGCTTGAGGCATGCTAATTCAGTATTTTAACCTATTTTTACTGCTTTAAGCAGTTTTTTGTTGAATTACCATTTGTGAAAAGAATTAAATTAATTAAAATCAAACCGTCAAACGGTTTGTCATTGTGGCTCTCTGATGGCTCTTTTGGCTTTATAGCTCTCCCTAAATTTAGGCCTTTATATTTATTTTTGTTATGACCTACTAATTTTGCTACTATAAGTAGGCTCAAAGAGATTTTGATATATAGTCTTGCATCTCTGCCCTCAGCTGAGTTGGCCCAGAGACACCCGCTCAGATCCCATCAATCAGCCACAAATCCCCCGCGCTGCCCTCAGCTGAGTTGGTGAACAAGTTGGCCCAGAGACACCCGCTCAGATCCCATCAATCAGCCACAAATCCCCCCGCGCTTCCCTCAGCTGAGTTGGTGAACAAGTTGGCCCAGAGACATCCGCTCAGATCCCATCAATCAGCCACAAATCCCCCCGCGCTGCCCTCAGCTGAGTTGGTGAACAAGTTGGCCCACAGACACCCGCTCAGATCCCATCAATCAGCCACAAATCCCCCCGCGCTGCCCTCAGCGTCCAGTCCAGCCTGGCCGCCGCTCTCTGCCTGCTGGTCCGCGACCTGCCCGAACGGGTCAGCCCGGTGATCAAGCCGCTGATGGACAGCCTGAAGGCGGAGGAGAACGCCAGGCTGCAGGTGAGTCGCCCCAGCCTCTGAGCTGCATCGCGAGCCCCTCCTAACCGAATCCCCTCCGCCCACGCAGCAAGTGTCCGCAGACTCGCTAGCGCAGGCTCTGCTGCTGCTGTCGGCCAAGCCCTCCGGCCAGGCCGTGGCCGAGAAGGTCGTCAAAAATCTCTCCGGCTATCTCCGCGTCGACGTCGCCTTGCCGACGGTTGCTAAGGACGAGATCGTTGCCATAGCAACGCCGGAGCAGGTGGAAGCCGGCGTTGCCTTGGAGACCAGAGGCGGCCAGCTGGCGTTCCAGGCCGTCTGTCGGCTGTTCGGCGAGCGGCTGGCGACGGGGCTGCCGTCGCTGTGGCGGCTGCTGCTGGACTTTCCCGCTGAGGCGCTGGCGGACTCAGGTAGGGCTTGCGGGGCACTCAGGTAGGGCTTGTAGGGCACTCAGGAAGGGCTTGAAGGGCCCTCAGGTAGGGCTTGTAGGGCACTCAGGTAGGGCTTGTAGTGCACTCAGGAAGGGCTTGAAGGGCCCTCAGGTAGGGCTTGTAGGGCACTCAGGTAGGGCTTGTAGTGCACTCAGGTAGGGCTTAAAGGGCACTCAGGTAGAGCTTGAAGGGCACTCAGGTAGGGCTTGTAGGGCACTCAGGTAGGGCTTGAAGGGCCCTCAGGTAGGGCTTGTAGGGCACTCAGGTAGGGCTTGTAGTGCACTCAGGTAGGGCTTGAAGGGCACTCAGGTAGGGCTTGAAGGGCACTCAGGTAGGGCTTGAAGGGCACTCAGGTAGGGCTTGAAGGGCACTCAGGTAGGGCTTGAAGGGCACTCAGGTAGGGCTTGTAGGGCTTGAAGGGCACTCAGGTAGGGCTTGAAGGGCCCTCAGGTAGGGCTTGTAGGGCACTCAGGTAGGGCTTGAAGGGCACTCAGGTAGGGCTTGAAGGGCACTCAGGTAGGGCTAGTAGTGCACTCAGGTAGGGCTAGTAGTGCACTCAGGTAGGGCTTGAAGGGCACTCAGATAGGGCTTGTAGGGCACTCAGGTAGGGCTTGAAGGGCACTCAGGTAGGGCTTGAAGGGCACTCAGGCAGGGCTTGAAGGGCACTCAGATAGGGCTTGTAGGGCACTCAGGTAGGGCTTGAAGGGCACTCAGGTAGGGCTTGAAGGGCACTCAGGTAGGGCTTGAAGGGCACTCAGGTAGGGCTTGAAGGGCACTCAGGTAGGGCTTGAAGGGCACTCAGGCAGGACCTACAGCGAACTCATTTTCTCCCCTCCGCTTGCAGACTCGCTGGACTCAGAAGGCGTCTCTGCGCTGCTGACGTCGCTGCTCACATTGGAGGTCTGCTGCGACCACCTGGACGAGGGCTCTTTCGACAAGGTGAGCTCATTCTCGTGTCTTATGGTCCCTTGGCAACAAATCCCAGCAAATCCGGGACCTCTTGATCGTTAGTCTTAATTTTCCAAGCTTCCCCATCCCCAGCCTCCCGCATCCCTAAGCTCCATCATCCCCAACAATCCCGCCTACCCGCAGGTGGCCGTCGCCCTGCTGCCGCTGTGCCGCCGCCACCCTGGCCCGCTGTCCAGCTCCGACGCCCGCCTTCGCCACGCCGCCAGCTGTTTCTGCGCCGCCTGGGCCTGCCGCAGCCAATCAGCGCGCAGACAGGCTGTACAGCTGTGTGTGGATTGGCTGAGCCACTCAGACTCGGCCTGCAGGCTGGGAGGCGCTGAGCTGAGCTTCATCCTGGTCAGGGACTTGCACCTGCGAGTGCTGCCGTACTTGGCGCTGCTGCTGCTGCCCAGCCTAGGCAGAATGTCCGACCACAGCGGCAGCGTGAGGGCGGCGTCGGCCAAGACGTTCGGCCGGCTGCTCCGCCTGCTGCCGTTGGAGGCCTCGGCGGCGGCCTCGCAAGCGGACGACGGGGACGGAGCTGAGGCGGCGCTGAGCCCCGAGATGGCGGCCCGGCGGGACGCTGAGCGGAGCTTCATCGACTGCCTGCTGAACCCGAGCCGTGCGGCCGCCTACGTGGCGCCCGTGGCTGTGAAGGCCGAGCTGCGCACCTACCAGCAGGAGGGCGTCAACTGGCTGGCCTTCCTGCGGCGCTACGGCCTCAACGGCGTGCTGGCCGACGACCTGGGCCTGGGCAAGACGCTGATGACGCTGTGCGCTGTGGCTGGGGAGCATCGGGAGCGGCTGGACCGGTTCCAGGTGAGGCTGGGGGTTCCAGGTGGGGCTGGGGGTTCCAGGTGAGACTGCCGGTTCCAGGTGGGGCTTCCGGTTCCAGGTGGGGCTGCCGGTTCCAGGTGAGACTGGGGGTTCCAGGTGGGGCTGCCGGTTCCAGGTGAGGCTGGGGGGCCGGTTTCAGGTGGGGTTGGGGTGCCGGTTCCAGGTGAGGCTGGGGTTCCAGGTGTGGCTGCCGGTTCCAGGTGGGGCTGCCGATTCCAGGTGGGGCTGCCGGTTCCAGGTGAGACTGGGGGTTCCAGGTGAGACTGCCGGTTCCAGGTGGGGCTTCCGGTTCCAGGTGGGGCTGCCGGTTCCAGGTGAGACTGGGGGTTCCAGGTGGGGCTGCCGGTTCCAGGTGAGGCTGGGGGGCCGGTTTCAGGTGGGGTTGGGGTGCCGGTTCCAGGTGAGGCTGGGGTTCCAGGTGTGGCTGCCGGTTCCAGGTGGGGCTGCCGATTCCAGGTGGGGCTGCCGGTTCCAGGTGCTATTCAAAGGGAGCCGCCATCTCTCTGCCACAATGTCCCCATGTCTCCAAGCCGCACCTGCACCTCAGCCACCCCCCGCTCAACCCCCAGGCCAGCAACAAGCCGTCAGACAGGCCGCTGCCCTCCCTGGTGATCTGCCCGGCCACCCTCACAGGCCACTGGCTCTACGAGATGCAGAAGTTCATTAGCGACGAGGCGGTGCAGCCGCTGGTTGTCAATGGCAACCGACAGACGCGCCGAGCCCTGATGGAAAAGTTTGTCAAAACGCACAAGCGGTCGCCGGTGAAGTCGGGTTGCACAGTGCTGATCACCTCGTTTGACGCGGTGCGCAAGGACGCTGAGCTGTTCGCGTGAGTTGCCGGGCTGTTTTTGCTGGCTGGAGGAGCCTCATCAGCGCCTCCCAGGCTCTCAACTTCCCTACCCGACTCTCATTGCAGGGAAATCTCGTGGAACTACTGCATCCTGGATGAGGGCCACATCATCAAGAATCCCAAGTCCAAGGTGAGATCTGCAGTGACTGGCCTGAACTGCTGCGATGCGTCAGGCTGACCCACGCTGACCCGGCGTGAACCAAAATGTCGTTGACTCAAATTTAAGCACGACGATTTTCATTGACCCCCAGTGACCCAATCTGACCCACGCTGACCCAAGCCAACCCACACTGACCCACTCCGACTCGCACTGACCCAAGCCAACCCACACTGACCCAAGTCAACCCACACTGACTCACTCCGACCCACACTGAACCACAGTGACCCACTCGACCCACACCGACCCACTCCGACCCACAATAACCCACTCCGACCCACAATGACCCACTCCGATCCACACTAACCTACACTGACCAACTCAGACCCAAAATGACCCAAACCGATCCACACTGACCCAGACTGACCCACACTGACTTACTCCGACCCGCACTGACCCACTCCGACCCGCACTGACCCACCGACCCCGCAGCTCAGCCTGGCCGTCAAGGCCCTCAAGTGCCGGCACCGTCTGGTCCTCACCGGAACGCCCATTCAAAACGGAGTTCACGAGCTGTGGGCCATCTTTGACTTCCTCATGCCGGGCTACTTGGGCACCGAGTCGGAGTTCTCCGCCGCCTTCGCCAAGCCGATTCAGGGCTCCCGGGATGTGAAAGCGGCGGCTGAGGATCAGACCAAGGGGGCGCTGGCTCTGGAGGCTCTGCACAGACAGACGCTGCCCTTCATGCTCAGGCGACTCAAGGAGGACGTGCTGAGGGACTTGCCGCCCAAGATCTGCCAGGATTATTACTGCGAGCTGAGTCCGCTGCAGGTGGGTGGGGTTGGTGGCTTTTGTTCCCAAATCATCATCCCAAATCCCCATTCCCAAATCATCATCCCGAATCCCCATTCCCAAATCATCACCCCGAATCCCCATTCCAAAATTATCATCTTGAATCCCCATTTCCAAATCATTATCCCAAATCCCCAATCCCAAATCATCATCCGAAATTCCCATTCCCAAATCATCATTCTAAATCCCCATTCCCAAATCATCATCCCGAATCCCCACTTCGAGTCCCGAATCTTCATAACCATCAAACTCAAATCCCCATCTCCATCAGTCCCGAATCCCCATCTCCATCAGTCCCGAATCTCCATCCCAATCACACTCGAATTCCCATCTCCATCACACTCGAATCCCCATCCCCATCACACCCGAATCCCCATCCCCATCAGTCCCGAATCCCGATCCCCATCACACTCGAATCCCCATCCCCATCACACTCGAATCCCCTACCCCATCACACTCGAATCCCCATCCCCATCAGTCCCGAATCCCCATCCCCATCACACTCGAATCCCCATCCCCATCAGTCCCGAATCCCCATCTCCATCACACTCGAATCCCCATCCCCATCACACCCGAATCCCCATCCCCATTAGTCCCGAATCCCGATCCCCATCACACTCGAATCCCCATCCCCATCACACTCGAATCCCCATCCCCATCACACTCGAATCCCCATCCCATTCAGTCCCGAATCCCCATCCCCATCACACTCGAATCCCCATCCCCATCAGTCCCGAATCCCCATCTCCATCACACTCGAATCCCCATCCCCATCACACCCGAATCCCCATCCCCATCACACCCGAATCCCCATCTCCATCACACTCGAATCCCCAGCTCTATCAGTCCGAAATCCCCATCCCTATCAGTCCCGAATCCCCATCCCCATCACACTCGAATCCCCAGCTCCATCAGTCCCGAATCCCCATCCCTATCACACTCGAATCCCCAGCCAGCCCACGCCGCCCTCTCCCGCAGGCCCAGCTGTACGAGAAGTTCTGCCGCAACAGCCAGCTCGGCTCGACAGCTCAGGCGAGCAGCGGCGACCCCAACGACGGCAGCAGGCAGCACATCTTCCAGGTGGGTTGTCAGGCACACTGAGGCCTTAGCAACACAAAGTGTCGCATTTCTTATCCCCAATTATCCCCTCTCGAATCCGGGCCGCAGGCGCTGCACTTTCTGCGCAAGATCTGCAACCACCCGGCGCTAGTCCTGGGCTCGAGTCCCCAGCAGCAGCAGCAGCAGCCCAAGAACGTGGCCACCGTGGAGAGCTCCGGCAAGTTCCTGGCGCTGCGGCAGCTGCTTTCGGACATCGGGGTGACTGGCGACAGCCGCATCGGGGTGGTGAGTCAGCACCGGGTGCTGGTGTTCGCCCAGACCAAGGCGACCCTGGACCTTGTTGAGCGGCTCATCTTCAAGGACAGCGACATGCAGCACCTGCGTCTGGACGGCTCGGTGCCGGCGGCTGAGCGTCACAGCCTGGTGCTGAAGTTCAACTCGGACCCCAGCATTGACGCGCTGCTGCTGACGACCTCGGTTGGCGGTCTGGGACTGAACTTGACAGGGGCGGACACGGTGATCTTTGTGGATCACGACTGGAATCCCATGCGGGATCTGCAGGCCATGGACAGGGCGCACAGGATCGGGCAGACGCGAGCTGTGAGCGTCTACCGCCTGCTGACCAGGGACACCATCGAGGAGAAGATCATGAGGTGGGTGCGGGGTCAGGGATGCTGGGGTCAGGCATGCTGGGGTCAGGGTTGCTGGGGTCAGGGATGCTGGGTCAGGGATGCTGGGGTGAGGGATGCTGCGGTCAGGGATGCTGGGGTCAGGCATGCTGGGGTCTGGGGTGCTGAGGTCAGGCATGCTGGGGTCTGGGGTGCTGAGGTCAGGGTTGCTGGGGTCAGGGATGCTGGGGTCAGGGATGCTGGGGTCAGGGATGCTGGGGTCAGCGATGCTGGGGTCAGGGATGCTGGGGTCAGGGATGCTGGGTCAGGGATGCTGGGGTCACGGATGCTGGGGTGAGGGATGCTGGGGTCAGGGATGCTGGGGTCAGGCATGCTGGGGTCTGGGGTGCTGAGGTCAGGGATGCTGGGGTCAGGGATGCTGGGGTCAGGGGTGCCGGGGTCAGGGATGCTGGGGTCAGGGATGCTGGGGTCAGGGATGCTGGGGTCAGGGATGCTGGGGTCAGGGATGCTGGGGTCAGGGATGCTGGGGATCAGGGAAGTGGGGGAGCTGGGATCCGCGATTTCACAGACCCTACGCCCGCTCCGCAGGTACCAGAAGTTCAAGACCGCCGTGGCCAACTCCGTGGTCAACGCCGACAACGCCAGCCTGGAGTCGCTGGGCACCGACCAGCTGCTCGACCTGTTCGAATTCTCGTCGTCAGGCGCCGCCTCATCGTCGGGCAAGTCGGCAGGCGACGCAGGCGCCAAGCAGAGAGCCAGGCAGGCCGCGTCCCGGACGCTGGGCTCGGTGCTGACCGCCCTGTCAGCCGGGCCGACAGCGCCAGAGGCTGAGCTCGGCGGCGACTACGAGGACGAGTTCGACATGAGCCAGTTCGTGCAGCTGCTGTCCTGAGGGCTTCATCTCCAGACTCTTTGCCTTTATCTCCCCCTCCCCTGTTGTTGCTGTTTGCATTCTCACCGTTGCTAAGCGTTGCTATGGGAAGTGGCAAGTGTCGGCGCAGAATGCGGGCTCCCTGTCCTGTTGAAGCATTCGCTAATTAAATAAATTTGAGTCATTGGCCTCGCTTTCACGGCTTCAGCTGGGGGCTGCCTGGCTGAGCAAGTTGACGCATTTGTTAGCGCTTGAGAATGGCGTTTGTTTGAGTCTTTGTTGATTGTTGACTGCGGGACCTGAGCGCTGGATATTCGCGAGCTGTCTGGGATCTGAATCCCATCGTCTCTGCTAGTTCCGCTGCTAAGCAATTTTGGGTTTGCACTAACGTTGGTTTAGATGCGATAGCGTCCTCTGTAGAGAGAAAATCTCTGCAAAAATCTCTTTAAAAAGTTATTTTTAGAAACACTGGACATTCCGTAACAGCCAAGCAGTTTTAAATGAAAGAAAAGAGAGATGAAAATTCTTCATTTAGCCACAAGCTAAATTCGTTTAGAGTACATTCGTTTAGAGTAAACTAATACGAATTAAATTGGGTACCTACAATTGGATGACGTTTATTTTCATCTTCACACAACGATACAGAAGTATGATTCTATAGCGTTTCATAGTACGTTAATCGAATTAAACGAATCAAGCAATTAGACTTTTTTTAGCTACGGCCACCTGAGCATGGATCAGAAACCACAAACTGTTGAGGCTTCACTCTTCTGCTAGGTACGTTTGCTAATAAAGTTTTGGCTTTTACTAACCCTGTGCGGGGAATCCCAGCAGCTATTTTTAGCTGCTTTATCTACTTTAAGGCCGCTTGTACGTTGTTCTAGTGTGTGGATTTACCGCGGAAAAACCTTTTCTGGTCTACGGCACTACGTATTTCGTACAGCCACAATCCACAAGCCACAAGCCAATAGCCACGAAGTATATTACCAAGTCCTAGTCGTAAACAGAAGCGTAAAGAGAAGAATTTTTAATGCGGCAGGAGAAAATAATCAATAAATAAATTTCGCTAAGCACGAAATTCCTGCTATTTAGCTTCAAACTCAGTTCTGAGAGTCCACAAAAAATGAACGGGAACCCCAACCCGCAGCACCAACACGCTGCAGTGACGGACCTGCTGCCACTCAGCGCCAACGCAGCATCGCCGGCTGACGCTCAGGCGGAGCTGCCCGCTGTGGAGGCCGCCCACAGCCCTGCAGCGGGAGCGGCTGCCGTCTCCCAGCCCGTCCTGGCGCTGCTCGAGCTGCCAATTGGTGAGTCACTCTGAGCTCTTTGATGCGACATCTTCTGGCAGATTTTTCCTGATGTTTCTGCCTGACATCTGAATATTATCCGATGCCCAGATTTCACACCTCAGCGACAATTTCTCCCGACCTCAGGATCCCAGCGCAGGTCGCTCCCGAGCCCGATGGCCCCAGGCTGAGCAGCTGACGGTGTCTGCAATGTCGAGCTCGACCTGCCGGCCTGCTTCATTCTACTCGTCAATTTCCTAAGTAGAGTGTTCAGAGCGCTACTAGTATTTTTGATAAGTTTTTTATTCAGTGTTACCCGTTAACTCTCTTACAAGAGATTATCCAGGTCCTAAAACCTATTACAATTAAACGTTTAACGTCGAATTGTGTGCTAAGGGTAAAACTAAAGTGTAAAAGTAATAAAAATGTCTATTTTATATTAGTTCGTACCTAATTGACTGTTTTAAATTATATACTATCAATCTCGGAAACTATAACAAAAACAGACACTAAAAGCTTAAGAAGCCCATATGCAACTGTATCATTCATCGATGGTTAATGTAGCATACATGCACAACTTCTGGCGACACCAAAGGCCTAGCTTTAATATTTACACACGGACAGTAACCCTAACCCTTCGTAACTATTAGAAACGGCCGGGTAATTCCCAAGTTTGCGCAAACACATGGATCGGATCAGACTAAGCAGCTGGTTAAATTGAGTCTCAGTCCACGTGCATGGCCTTGCAGATGCCAGAACTATCTTCTCTTGCGTCGTAATTTTTTACTTTTTAAATCTAAAAACGCAAAACTCAAATTTCTATTACTAAGAGTAGTATTGTTTATTTGTAAATAGACAGTCAGTTTTGCTCGGTCATGCTATAAATAATTTGCATGCTTTTTTGTCACTTCTTACAGTCGGGGCTCTGCTTGTTTTAAATTTAGAATCTGCGTAGTTTACTTAATTGTGTATTCGATGAATGGAGTTCTGGAAATCGAAGTACGTGCAGTCGGGTCATTTTTTGGTCCTCACTAGGCACCGTACTCACTAGCAATCACCTCAAACAAGGCCTGCGAGATTCGACTTAAGGTTACTAACTAATCAGCCAACATCAATTTGATGTTGATTTTAGTCAATTTGATGCCTGCATACATGAGACCATACTTGGTGCTGTTCAGCTAGAGGTCAACGGTTGTAGCTACTCGGTTGTACGATTTGAATAATATTTTTACGTGCTTGAACTAATTAAGTAACAAATTGAATGATTAACAGGGTACTACACTGTAAATTATTTAGCGATAAAAATGCTCTGTTGTCAAGTTGCCTTGGCCAAGAAGTCGGCAAGAAGTATTCGACGGCATCGAAACTTATAACTACATGAAGTATAAGAAAATTAATAGAGTGAAACATTTCAAAGCAAATTATTGACAATGGGCCAATGCTGTCCTAAGTTTCTAAGCAATCAATATTGTGCGAATTGCAAAAGAGTGTGAGTAAAGTTAAGAAACTTATTGGTAGGCAATCTGAGTCTCTTGCCGTTTTAGTCGGTATCTTGTTCGACCCACTTGCTACAAGTGGAGTCGCGCTGACTCCATATTTATTTTGCTCGAAAATTTTCCGAAAAAAAAATTAATTTTAGCCAAAGAAAGCATCCAAGGTCCTGTTGTAGGCACCCAGGAGAAGAGTAAGTTGGTCCATACCATTTTTTGTCATTTACACCATGCAAATCATATGGAGCGGCCGTCATCAGCCAATTTGATCATTTCAGTTGCAAATCTGGTAAGGAAAATCTGCTCGTCAAATATGAATGCCTCAGGATTGGAATTTAGAGTGATTTCGCCGACTTTCGCCACTTTCTTCTGAACTACGTAAACCTCAATATTCAGTACTTTTACAATTGAATAATTATCCTAAATGAGTTTGACGCTTCTAGAGATCTAGAAGCGAAATATTGTTTCAGTGGAATTCTAAATAAATATTAGAAAAAAAATTTGAGCCCACAACGGACTCACCAAGTGTGAGTCGCTAAGAGGCTATGAGGAATCAGAAATTCGTCGGATCAGGAATACGAAGAGATCTGGGGCATCTGGGACATTCTGTTCGATAAAAAATATGCGAACAGTTAGCTACGACTTGCACTGTATTTAGTCGGAGGAGCACTTTCGATGAGGACAGATTAGCGATCCTGACACCGCACAACCCTTGCGTGGCAACTGAGCTCGCCAGAGTGATGAACCGTGTGCTTTCTGGTGAGGGTACTACCAAAATCGTGGCTATACGAAAGGAGCATCGAGGCATCTGCCTTCAGTCCTGGGCTGCAAAGCTGTTTAACTGGATACTGTTATCACGCTTGGAGCCCGTGCTCGATCCCTACCTGCGGCCTGAGCAGAAACGGGTTTCGGCCCCATCGCGGCACAGTGAAGCAGATCCTAACTCTTCGGCGAGTCATCAAGGTAGCGCAGACACGCCAGTCAATCCTGATTGTCATCTTCGTTGCTTTCAAGAGGGCCCTCGACTCGATTGTTAGGCCTAGAGCAGCTAGCACGTTGTACCGCAAGACGACTGCTGATGTCTGAACACCAGACTTCTTTTACACATCCTCTGGGATGCTCCAGGAAGATTAGTTGGCATAGTTCCTGTTCACTCTGGTGCCTGACTGGGTGCTGCGTGGATCGAAGTCAGCTGGAGAGGCGCCTCAGCGTACGTGGCTACGCTGTCGATCTCGCCCTGCTGCTCTCGACTGTCTACCTATCCCAACGGCAGCTGGATAGGTGTTATTTGTCTATGCGGTGAGTGTGGGCCTTGTGATCAACGCACAGAAGACCGTTGTGCTCTGCATACCTAATCACATTGAACTTGCTATGTTCTGCCGAGGCTCTGAGGTAGAGTCTGTGCTCTATCTGGGCAGTCGGTTTTCTGACGTCATCGAGGACTTGCCTCGATGCCTCGACTTCCTTGCATACGCTGGAAAGATCAGCTACTAGTGGGCAATCTAACTGCCAACAAATTATTTGTAATTTTTAAAGAAAGTGGTATCGAGGCTTATAGACAAAATACAATGCAAATGTTTGTACACGTTACTTGAAGTAGAAATGTGTAAAAGAATGCGTCAAATTTTTATTTTTTAGCAGAAAAATTTTTGTCTTGGTTTTTTAAACAACACATACATGTATTGGAATGCGAACGAAGCTTTTGATAGTTTGAATTTGGGTGTGGATTTAATAGTCCCTTGTAAGCATTAGAAAAGTACTTTTGGCCCTATTAGTTTGCAAATGTTTCAGTCAAGGTCAGAAATCAGTGGCAGTTGCTACTCACTTGAAGATAAACTTCTTGTTTTAGATAAAAAACATTAATGATCGTCATCTTTTCTACGACAGATCAAGCATCCAAGGGCTCCAATAGCCACCAAGGCGCCGATTCCAATGTTTCCAACCATCTTGACACCAGCCACAGCCGCTACTCCAAGAATCCCAGCTAAGGCGACGTCGCTTCCGCACTTTGAGGATCCATTGTTATCGTTGCCGGCACTGCAATCAAGTAGGTTGGTTGCATTTGAAAAGCCTAAGTTAGTCCAGCCATTAAAAGTAGATAATAATGCCTAAATTTAAATCCCCTTTCGGTGCATAGCGGGGTGAAAAAATCCTTACTTACACCGGCTCACAGTGTGCACGGCTTTCTTGTTCGCAGCATGCACTCATTTTTTAAAAATATTCAACGCGGCTAAAACACAGCAAGAAGATTTTCAAGATTTTTCTTGGAAATGAAAACTTGGAGAAACGTTTTTCGTCGCGGGCATATAAGATTTTGCGTAAAAAGGTACTACAATTTAGATAAAAAAATTTGTCGACGCACTGGCTCAAAAAAACTAAGCTTATTGCAAAAACTTCGAATACTACTAAAAATGCTTAAACTAGTACTACTACCTAAAAAAATTATTCGCAATTATAATAAATTTTAATACCGAATACAAATAGACGCGAGTCGGAGAGAGAGAGGGAGACAGCCTTGAACCGTTTCGCCTTCGAGCGAAGAAAAGTTGCCTGAATAAAAGAGCATATCCACTGAAAAGTGAGAAACTAACCTTTTAGAGTGAAAGTTGAAAGAGAGAGGACTTTTCGCCTGGTTGCTAGGGCGTCTGCCTTACAATTGGAAGGTCGTGGGTTCGAGCCCCGGCTCTTAGGAGAAAATTTGTGCCCCATGATCGAGGCAGTTATAATCCCGCATTGCTTCAGTCCACCTAGCTGAGATCGGGTACCAGTTTGAGGGAAAATTTAGAGTGGGTGTTGCGGCCCCTCCAGCCCGTCAGGACTGAGCAGCTGTACACAGCCCTCCGATGCGCCGCACAGCTAGCTGGTCGAAAGGTCGGGTGTCTTACTGTAATTTAATTTATTTTTTTTATATTTTATTTTTAATTTATTTCAGCTGCAGCAAAATTAGTTAAAAATTCCAATTTTTCTAGTCACGGCATGGCATGGCTGTCCTTTAATGAAGCTTACAAGGATGCGCTGTTTTAGAAAAGAAATGGAAGCATTTCCCACGCGAACTCGTCAATAATTTCATTTTTTTACTGACATCCGCATGAGCTTTTTTTTCCTTCGGACGATATTTAATTGTTTTTTGCTTTCTTTCCTTTCCGTATTCTTTTTCGCTTCTAACATGCAAGAAACTTGAGTTGTCTTTAGAGAGAGAGAGAGAGAGAGAGAGTCCAACGGGTTTATTAGGGCTTCCAGCTACCTTTTATTTGCGATGGATAGCTAATATATAGCCTTCCATTGCTTTCCAAAGCTAACGGAGGAAACTTAGCTGGATTGTTTAAGCAGAATTTTTTGTTTACCATCCTAATTGGAGTGAATTTATTTTGCGACTCAACTGGGGCGCTCTTCGTTCTCTTAATTCTGCGCGTATAAATACACTCGAATACGGCTCGAATCTTAGTTAGCAGTAGCAAAATCTCTCGTTTCTGCTCGTCTCAATTCTAATGGCTTCTTCGCTAATGTTAGCTATCTGGCTGTTGCTATGGGCGATCGTAATGGTAACAGTTGAGTCGTGTCCGCCTGGTCAATATGGTGCGGAAATTTGCAGCGACTGTCCTAAAGGATTCTACAAACACAAAGCTGGCCCGGGACTGTGCTATCCTTGTCCAAAGGGGCACTATTGTCCCGTCAAGAGCGAGCCACCGAAAGCCTGTCCGCCTGGAACTGCGAGTATGAGATTTGTCTCCTATCGAGTGACCTGTTTTAACTGCTCTGCAGGTTCGTATCAGGACAAGCCGGGCCAGTTGAACTGCATCGATTGTCCAGATGGCTACAAGTGTCCCGATCCAGGAGCTCAACCGGTACCATGCCCGCCAGGAACACATAGTTACCCTTCTGTTTATTTACCTCTTAGTACGGAATGCGTCGAATGTTCCAACGGATACTATCAAGATAAGCCGGGACAGCAAAACTGCATAAAATGTCCCGACGGGCACCATTGTCCGGAACCCAAGATTCAAGCCATTCCGTGTCCACCTGGAACATCCAGTTCTAGTTCGTTATACTCGCGTCAAAAATGTTACGACTGCTCAAATGGGTACTATCAGGACAAGCCGGGACAGCCCAACTGCCTGCCCTGTCCCGAAGGACATTATTGCCCAATTCCGAAAACAAAAGCGATTCCCTGTCCACCCGGAAAGATCAGTTTATCATCGTACTATCCGCGACTAACCTGCCTGGACTGTTCAAATGGGTACTACCAGGACAAGCTGGGCCAGAGAGCCTGCATCGCGTGCCCCGATGGGCACTACTGCCCGAATACAATAAACCGGCCGGTGCCGTGCCCAGCTGGAACAACCAGCCAGAGCTCAGTCAGAGCCAGAACCAGCTGTACGAAGTGCTCACCAGGTCGATGCCTCAATCCCGCCAGTTCTCCAAAGATCTGTCCGCCGGGAACTCACAGCTGGGGTGCCAACAGTTGTATACCGTGCAGTCGCGGCTATTACCAAGCTGAGTTTGGCCAAAAAAGGTGCAACGCCTGCCCGTCCGGTTTTCACTGTCCTGATGCGTCTAAAAAACCGGTCCCTTGCCCACCGGGCACGCATATGGCCCAGGGTTGGTCGTCCTGCAGACCCTGCTCGTCCGGTAGATACCAATTGCAGGCGGGTCAGTCGAGGTGCCTGGAGTGCCCAGAAGGACAGGCCTGCGCTAGTCCCAGCCTGCCTCCGGTGGCTTGTCCGGCCGGCCAGCGGTCTCTCTACTTCGCTAATAGCAAGTGCGAGCCCTGCCCGCGAGATCACTATCAGACCATCACTGGCCAGCCGCAGTGCAAGATTTGTCCTCGAGGCCACTTCTGCCCGAAAGCGGATCAGATCCCCCAGCAGTGCCCGCCGAACACGTTCTGGATACCAGGGGCCCCGATGGAGAAAAAATGCAAGCCTTGCGGACCAAATCACTACCAGGACCAGTGCGGCCAGACTTCGTGCAAGCCCCGTGTTCCAGCGTTTGAGATACCAAAATCGAGCTCAAAATGTGGAAGTTTCAATGGCTAAACTCTTAAATGAGTTGAAATGAGCCTGAAGACTATAATTACAGGATTGATTGATGAATCGCGATTTTTAACGAAAAAGTACAGATTGATATTCCAGTTGGTATATAAAACATAATTTTTACTTTGGACTGCCCCTATTGAGATTTGTAATCAATTTATTTAATCAGGTCATTATTTATTCAGTGATAAGTTTGCTTAAAACTTTTATCGACGTGTTTTTTTCCGCTTTGTTTTAAGTATTCCTCGCAAACACTCTTTTAGCTCCCATGTTATAACAAAAATTTTATTTTTACAGGGCCAAAATTTGCTGTTTTCAGCTTATTCAACTAAGTTCACAGCTTATTAACGTCCAGTTTATTACTCAAAATATACATTTTGTGACGAAAACACGCATGTTTAGTGCCCATTAGTAAGTGAAAACACGATATAATCGACAAGGACATCTTAAGTACAGTTAGTCCTTAAGGACTACTTAAGATGTCCTTGATAATCGATCAAATTTCTTTTAAAAAAACGTTACTTGCTATCTAATGGTATTTTAGGGACTTCTACATATCAATTAAGTTACATCTAAATAATTGTCGGATTTTTTAAATAGCTAAAAAAATTAATGCATTTTGTCTCGTTGGGGTCGCAGCCCCCCAAATTCGGATGGAGAGAGCTGCAAGATGGCACCCTCTTGCTCCAAGCTTTCGCGCCTACTGATCTGTGCTCAACAGTCTTGGCGCCATATTTTTATTCATAAGATTTTTAAATTCAAACTTAAAAATTTATCTAAATGTGTTAGTGTTCGTTTTGGAAATAAAAAAACCATTGAATCGTACTTTAGCTGCATTATCTAGCTCGTACTTAGCTTTTGATACCTTGTAGAAATGCATTTTGTCACACAGTTAGCTCAACAGCTATAGGGGTAAGAGCTGCTCTACCATTAGCTAAGCACAATGGCTTCACTGTAAAAATATATGTACAGAGTAAGTCATCTTTCTGTTGAATTTAGCAATGAGAATTGCTAGCCTACAGCCTTGCTTTCCAGCAAAAGACAGACCTTGCTCGTACAGTATTGGCTTGAGTTTTCAGCTTCATAATGGAGCAAAATGCACATCTCTGAGTTTGGTCTGCAAAATTGTTCGCAGTAGCTCCTTGATGGTATAAAAAACAGGGCTTTTAAAAAAATGTAGGAAAAGATACGAGTTTCGAAGGACATTTCTTTTTAATTGTTAGATCTCTGCATTAGAATGCTTTTCAAAACAGTTTTAATATTGTCAGTCTTGAACATTTCGCTGTCATTGTCAGAGCTTCATGGCGCTTCAATTGGCATCGACTTTGGCTCTGCGCACATCCGGTGGGTTGCACAGTAGCTTGCACCATGCTGACTTTTTTGACTTGGCGTTCCTTTGCGCGCTTTAGGATTTCACTGTGTTTGATTTGGTACATATAGACAATTACGGGAATAAAGGCAAAACTGACACAAGCTCCTACGAGCGTAAGGTCCCATAGCCATGGCTGTAGATACTTCGTAATCTGCATGTAATAGTCGGCATGAACTTTAAAGGTCTAGTCAAATTTTTTGAGACCAAAAGTAGCCCTCTACTAGACAGTCATCAGCTACATACAATTTTTTTTAGCTAGGCATAGAAAAGTAACATTTTCTTTGAGTTTAAGAACTCAAACATACACTAAGCACCAATTCAAAATGCGAATTTCACAGAGTCGCCGTATTCCGAAACGGCAAAGCGTCAATGCTGAAGAACGAGCAGGGCAGCGAGCTCACCCCAGCGTTTGTTGCCTTCACTCCGGACGGCCGACGACTCATCGGAGACGAGGCGAAGAGCCAGCTGACGTCGAACCCGGACAACACGGTGTTCTCACTGTTCCCAATACTCGGTGGTCGCAAATTCGACGAAGAGGACGTCCAAAATCACACAGAGTCCATGCCATACACGATATTCAGTGGGGAAAATAAGGCCATAATCGATGTCAAGCTTGCTGGCCGTACTGAAGCCTTCAACTCTGAAGAGATAGTCGCTATGCTGCTGAGCAAGATGAAGGATATTGCTGAGAAGTACCTAAACGAGCCCGTAGCCAGTGCGGTGATCAGCGTAGCGAGTTGCGCCACCTACTCTCAGCGCAGAGCGATCCGTGAAGCGGGAAAGATCTCGGGGTTTCAGGCGGTTCACGTCGTGAATGGCCACATGGCTACAGCTCTGGCCTACCTGTTGAGAGTTGACGTGCTGAGTCCAAGGCGTGTCCTGGTCATCGACGCGGGTGCCAGCTCACTCAGCCTCTCCGTTTTGTCCGTTGGCAACGGGGCGATCAAAACTCTGGCCCAGGACTGCACGAATCAGATTGGTGGAGAGCGCTTCGAGGAGCGGGTCACCCATTTCCTGGAGATGCTCTACGAGAAGAAGAAGGGCAGAAACTTGGCGCAGAGGCTGCGGAAAAGTGCGAGCGCACAGCAAAGACTCCGCAAGGAGGTTGAAAAGGCAGTGAGGACACTGTCAGCAAGTGAGTTGGCTGATATTCAGGTCGAATCTCTTGTTGGCGAGGAATTCGCTGAAGTTCTGACGCAATCCCGCTTCGAAGAGCTCAACTTGGATCTGTTCCGAAGCATCCCAGACCTCGCCGAGAGGGTGCTCAGCAAGGCGGGCTCCAGGTATGCTAAACTGGACGAAATCCTGTTGGTGGGTGGCTCCAGCAGAATTCCGATGCTGCGTCAGTTGGTTTCGAACGCCTTCAGCTCTGTCGGTCTGCCAAGCGATCGAGTGGATCCGGACTTTTCCTCAGTTGTTGGAGCCGCGATTTGGGCTGGCAGCCTTGGCGGAAGGGCTTTCGACGAAGGAATCATCGGAGCATTTAAGCTGGGCCTGTTGCCCTCGGGAAACTTCGCTATGGTGGACAGCACGTCCCACTGCGTGGGCTACCGATCTAAAGGCTACTATTTTACCAAAGTGATTGATCAGAATGAGCCGCTACCAGCGCAAGGCGAATCAAAAGCTAATCTGCAAAATATCAACGAAGAGAAAGCCAGCAAGGCTGATATATTGGTATTCGAAGGCGAACAAGTCATGGTTAGAACGAAGAACTATATCGATAGCGTCAATCTGTATTTCACAACCACTGCTTTTCCGGCACTATGGACAAACTTTACCGTGACGATTGGACACGTCATCAAGGTGAGTGACATGCAATAATTTTATCACGTGATGCAAAGAAGCTGCATAATTTCTGAAGAGCTGTTTTCGAAAGGATCGAACGAACCATTTCATTCGATCGAACTTTTTCAGGTCACGTTTAGCGAGTTGAAATCCGGCGCTACGAACTCAGCCCGTTTTGAGCACCGGCTCAGCCAGCCGGAGATGAAGCGAATGGCCAACCGGCTGCAGACCTTCGCCGATCGCGACCGATGGGAGGCGAAGCGAATCGAAGCGCGTGACGATTTGGAATCGCTGGTCTATCGAATGCGGCGACAAGTTGAGGCTCGCGTCGGGAAGCCGAGCTTTAAGGAGGAGACTGGCAACGGCGGCCGGAGCAGCGTTGAAGACTTGACGACGGCTGAGCGGACTGTGCAGCGCGTCATCGACTGGTTGGATGAGCACGTCGAGCGGGCAGATGCTGGGGAGTTCGTGCTCAAGAGGCGCGAGCTTGCCCTAGCCGGTGCTAAAGCTGAGCTTTAACTATGAAAAAAAATTGTCAGACGCAGCCCAGAAAAAAACCTCTTTTGTGAATTCAAACTACCAAAAATTAGCAAATTAATGAAATATATTAATAGAAAATATTTGAGAACTAAAAATGTTTCTTTTTTTAGGTTTTTTATTACGCATACAAGTCATGAGGCTAGGCTTGAACTGTTAGTGCACAACCATCATGTTTTGATGAAATTAGAATTCCAGAATTGAAAGTTCAATTTCATTGATTAATACCAGATCAAGGACATCTTAGGAATTTTTAAGAATCTAGTTAAGTTATCCAAGGATGCGGTAGATACGCAGAATATTTCTTGATTGTTTTTTGAGCAAACTCTCCAGCACCTAATCAAAAGTACAAGGAAGTTACTAATATAGGTAGTTGGCTGCTCTTCAAGCAGCCCTAAATCTTGCGTTTTTTACTGTCTAGCGAACATTACAATTGGATTTCAAGCATAGCAGATTGTGTTTGAAGGAGACAATAATGTCATTAGTGCTATAAATAGTTTAGCAGCTATTAAAGCTCCATGCAGTTTTAAATAAAGTGAGTGGGTACATTTTTTTCTATATGATTTGGGCTGGTTTAATCAATGCATTACATGCATTCAGTCATAAGCTGGATTGTATTCCTAAAAACTGCACCTTAAAGAATCAAATTACGTTCGTAATGTTTACATGCGTAATAGTTTCCATAAATTGTGACGTCAGTGACCCTTAAAGTGATAAATTCCTTCTAATTCAACCCCACTAATGCATGTAGCTACTTTAGCTTGCTGGCTTGGAAATTTTGTTTGCTTTCTTGCTTATAGCGTAGCTTGAAAAAAATTAAATTTCTGTTAATTATTGTACTAATGAAATGACTTTTTTATGGACAGAGAAATTTATATTTAAATAGTCTAAAAACATTTTTGACAGACATACAGCTAAACCGTCAAACAGATTAGAAAATCATGCAATCAAACAAATTAAAAAATTACAAAGCGCTTCGAGGATGCCGACTTGCACAGAAGGGGCTCCTCCTCAAGTTGTCGCGGTTCAGGAAACCGAAGAAAATTTATGCTAATAAGGCGATGATTGTTCACCTGATAAACACAACACGCCGAGAAAAGTGCATCCAGCCAGTGATTGATGGTCGCTGAGTGACTGAAGCCGAGCTGTGCAAACCGCTGGACTGTTCAGCAAAATAATAAGTCGATACACGTTAGCGTTTTCTGCCTCATGTGCGCCACAGATTGTCAGCCTATGCCCAGTACGAGTAAAAGCTATGAGTTGCGAGCGCAGCGAGCGGGGCAAGATCAAGCGCCCCTTTTTACGCGTCTTCGTGTTCTTCAGCATCGACATTGATGGTAAATTCGACTTAAGTGAGGTGCGACAGGCTTTTATCAGCATGAATGCCAGTGACAAGGAAGTGGCAGCCGAAGAGATGCAGCGGCTGATTGTCAGTTCCATTTCCGGTGCGCGTTTATACGTCATGTGTCAGGCTTTCCGGGCTCAGGATGTGAGCAGTTGGACACAGGAACGACTCTGGGTGCACCCGAGTTTCCGGATGTATCAGCAGGTGCTGAAGGCGCTATCAATCGACTGGAGTTGCTCCGCGACAGGTCGTCTGACGAGATCGGCCAGTCAGTCTCAAATGCCTGCATGCCAATCGTTATTGGTAGATAAATTTAACCTGAGGATTATTAAAAATCAGATTCTTGTTTAGCTCATATTTCACGTATCCGGGATGTTTAATGTTTTTTGCTCTTTATTCAGATTTAATATAGCTAAATTATTTTAAATTGATGTGTCTTCTGCATCAGCTTTTTATCCAGTTACTATTTTTTATTATCCATGTAGAAACATTTTAGCAGTGTTTCGAACATCTAGATTATCATCTCACCAGGAGCAAAGGCTATTAGCTCTTTCTGGGAAGTAAAAACGGGTAAAATTGTGTAATTATGTTATGCAATTTTAATAAAGCTTTTAAAAAGAGCTTGTATAAATATACTCGAGATGATGCAAACAAGGCAACTCTTTTCTTTGGCGGACACGTAAGTTGGACAATCTACGCTGTTTCTAAAATACATTTACTGTTTTTTCCTAAACTTTTAAAGAAACTTGACATGCGCTCCTAAATGCAAAGATGATAGATAGCAAAGATTTTAGACAACAGATTGTTATCTATAATCATAAGCTACATGTATTATTGAGATTTCAAGCAAAAGCATGGATTATAATATACACACAGCAACATTGAAAAGTTTCCACCCTTAGCGCGCGAAGGGCTGACCAGTTTGTAATTATACAACGTACGTACTTACGGTATAACAATAAAAGTACAAAAATTTAGCAAAATGTCATTAGCGATTGTACTTATGCGATAAATTGAATCTGTGGCTATAGAAAAAAGTATTTGAAGTTCCGTAAAGAACAGGATTCTGAGCAGTTGAAAAACACTATTTAAATGCATAAGAATATGATGGTATGTTGGAGCATGTGGCATTCATTTAATGATGAAATCAGACACTCCCGACCAAATTCTTAATGCTTCTTACTTGTTGCTCAAATAAAGAATTTTAACTTATGTCTCCCAGTCGCCGAATTGATCGACTGTAAATTCAATCATATTTTTTCTTTCCCCTTTATTGTTTGGTCCTCAATCCTCCTTTTCAGCTCGAGTGGTCCTAATTCCCAATTCGTTTAAAAAACTTGCAAGTAAAATCGATAAAAATCAGTACCCACAAGGCGTGTGCAAAATAATAATAATAATTATTATTATCATAATAATCATCATTTTGCTCGCTGCTACAAAAATTCAAAGTTGAATTATTTGGCTACTTGTCTGTAGCTATCTGTATTATTTGAGCCCAAAACAAGTTTTGATATGATTTGTAATTACAATTTGTATCGTAGCTATTTAAGTAATACTTTGTTGTTAAAAAATATTACATATTCTTTAAATGGATTACATTATTAGAGAGAATTTATTTTTGTAATTGACTTTATGGCTGTAAAATATAAAAATAATTTAGTATAGGTATAGTTATTGGTAAACTTACAAATATATTCGAATTAATTAAATTTAGTAATTTTACTGTTTTCCAGCAAAAAAGTATATATTGATAAGGATATGATTCAAAATACAAATAATTACAATGCAATATATAATAATATCTAGGCCCTACTAAGATACATTTGCAAAGGTCATTTCTGTTTTATATTAATAATTATTGCCAAAGGCCTAAAGTGTAAACCAAACTGGGGTTATTTTTTAAATGGGCACAGGATGCGAAATTGCATCATGTTCTTAATTTTAGAATACAATTTTAGGGTTTGGGATGCAATTTTTTAAAAGTCCTATTTTAAAATGTCTTATATTAGGAAGAATTAAAAAAATTAGGATACAAAATCGCATCTTATATTGAATTTCAGGATGCAATTCTCAAAGTCAAGATGCTATTGCATCTATATCGCACAAAAAATAAACACAGAAACCAAATAGTATGAAGATGGACTTGTCTTAGTCCCTGTCCCATAGGAATAAAAAGTATGGGTGTTAGAGGATGTGGTCTCCATAATACTTGTTTACTAGTTTTATTATAGTTGTGATTTCTTTCTTTCTTTTACCCTAATTTAAAGTACATTGCTAATCTATCATATTTGAAATATCCTAGGGCTAAGGTAAAAAAATACCTGACAGAAAAGAAAAAAGCATGCTAGTAATAAATTTTATTATAAAAACTTCTTTTCTGTGGCATTTGTGTTATATAAAATTAGTCCTTTGATTTTTACTTCAATACAAAAAGTATTTCAATTATTTTATTATAAATAATAATTTTTTAAGTTTAACCCAAATTAATTTGATAAATTTTTATCCTGATTAATTTCCAAAATTATTCTTCATTTTTTAAATATTGCTTTGCTTCTTAGACTATCACTTAAGACTCTTATTATAAGATTATATATTTGATTGTTAGCTTTATTTTAGTTTTATCAAATAAAAACATCAAATGTCCTTTTTTAGTTTGGCAATGTTTTAGACTTTTAGTTAGCCTTCCCTTTTATATACAGCAAAACCTTAATTTTTGTATTTAGGATATACCATAAAATAAAATTTGACATGTAGTTATCTACTAGATTTAGGGCATGGAGTATAGTTGCAACCACTGCATGGCACTATTCAGGACTTTGTATATCTATATAATCCTGATAGATTGCAATATCTATCCTTAATTTTCAAAGCTTATTCTAGTGCCTAATTTGAAACAATCCTAGAGAAAAACTTGTCTTCTAGATTTGGGCCTAAAAGCTACAATCTCTGCATCATAGGGTAGACATACTAACCATTGGCTACAACTCCTTAATAACCTTTAGCAATGCCAGTAACTTGTATTGTCTACATTGAAGTTTTACCATGTGCAATTATTGCAGCTGCAGGCAAGTCTACTATCTGTGCACAAAAGTGCCCTATATTGATACAGAAAGCTTTGGTATATTAAAAGCCTCAGCTGAGTTTCCAATGACTTCGACGGGTCAAGCGCCAGGTCAGGGTCAGGGAAAACTTGACCTATCAGGTCAGGGTCTTCGTCAGCTAGTATTGCCGCAGGAAGCTCGGCCAGTCACTCTCATACTGGACAGAAACGAACTGAAACGGATTGAAAATCTCGAAGGTTATCAGGAATTGAAACAGGTGCGACTTTCGTGAAAGCTTTATTGATTCCAAAATTTGCGTGTTACTTTTTTTATCGTTAATTTACTACATTATTATTTTCCCTAAAATTTTTTCGTAGGCCCACTGAAAATTGCAACTAAATTCACATTACTAAACCTTAAATAGCTACTCTTAGTAGTTTATTATAAGTAATGAGTAGAGATTCTTGCTTAAAGTAGCTCACTTTTATGTTGATTTTCCTTTCCCTTTCGTCAAACTTTCTAAGAAATCTAAAAAAATCGCTCTCAAATTGACATTCGAACAGCTATCCGCAGCTAATAACCGATTGGTTAGCATGTCCGGAGTATTGCAACTGGCTAATTTGACCGTTCTTAACCTGCCTAATAACGATTTAACAACGATTGAAGGCACTAGAAATTTGACTAAACTTACTTGGCTTAATTTATCGGCTAATAGAATTCGGGTAAGCGTTTTGTTTACTCACCCATTAACTATTTTAAGAGCAGCTCCTTAAAGTCTCCTGATCGTTAAATAAAAATATTTATCCTACAGAATATCGAAAACTTGACGCGCACAGTGAATCTGCGTCATTTGGACCTGTCGGACAATCAGATAACAAATCTAGCCGATCTGTCGCATTTAAAATCTCTCAGAGTGAGAAATGCAGTGCTTTTCAGTATTGTAAAGTAAATTTTAAAGTATAGTAAAGTATTATATTATGCTTCAGGACCCTCAGGGTCCGATCCTAAGATTCAGGGTTTAAAGTATCCTAAGTGTCAGATAATGAAGTCTCCTAAGGGTCAGATAGTAAAGTATCCCAAGGGTCAGATAGTGAAGTATCCTAAGGGTCAGATAATAAAGTATCCTAAGGGTCAGATAATAAAGTATCCTAAGGGTCAGATAGTGAAGTCTCCTAAGGGTCAGATTGGGAAGTATCCTAAGGGTCAGATAGTGAAGTATCATAAGGGTCAGATAGTGAAGTATCATAAGGGTCAGATAATGAAGTATCCTAAGGGTCAGATAGTGAAGTATCCTAAGGGTCAGATAATAAAGTATCCTAAGGGTCAGATAGTGAAGTACGAGTATCCTAAGGGTGAAATAGTAAAGTATCTTAAGGGTCAGATTATCCTAAGGGTCAGATAGTGAAGTATCCTAAGGGTCAGATGTTGAAGTATTTTAAGGGTCAGGGAAGTCTCCTAAGGGTCAGATGGTAAAGTCTTTTAAGGGTCAGATAATGAAGTATCCTAGGGGTCAGATAGTGAAGTATCTTAAGGGTCAGATAATAAAGTATCCTAGGGGTCAGATAGTGAAGTATCCTAAGGGTCAAATAGTAAAGTATCCTAAGGGTCAGATAGAAAGTATCCTAAGGGTCAAATAGTGAGGTATCATAACGGTCAGATAGTGAAGTATTATAAGGGTCAGATTATCCTAAGGGTCAGATTGTGAAGTATCATAAGGGTCAGATTATCCTAAGGGTCAGATAGTGAAGTATCCTAAGGCTCAGATATTGAGATATCCTTAGGGTCAGATTTTCAAAATATTTAAATTTTAGATTTGAAAGTGTCTCACGACTCGCATGGTATTTAAATATTTTAAATTCACTATTTAGACGCTCCTACTGCATGGCAACCGGTTAGCAACCCTGCGGCGACTTCCCCAATACCTTCCCGGATCCATTACGATCCTCTCATTGGCCGAGAATCTTATCGACGATTTGACTGATGTACGTGCCTTTTTAAAATTCCATTACTGGTTAAATTTAAACAAAATAAATTATCCCATTTTGCGCTATTTCATTTCAAATTTTTAGATGTCTCATCTGACTCAGTTGAAAAAACTGGAACAATTGTCAGTGAAAAATAATCCATGCGTTGAGGCGCTGCCAGACTGGTTAGTTTATTTAACACGATTACGCAATAGGTCAGATTACGTAATACCCAATAATTAGAATTTTCCTTGACTTCCAGCCAGTTCAACTATCGGCCCTACATCATTAACTGGTGCCCCGGCCTAAAAGTACTCGACGGTAGCCCAGTAACAGAGCCA